>CABFOV010002753.1:19963-41855 GCA_902141375.1 Timema poppense
GATGTCCGGAGGATTTAGGGTAGGGGGTACGCGGAAAGGAACTAAGCCAGCTGGGGGGTACGCGGTCTGAAAAAGGTTGGGAACCACTGGTCTAAGGCAACAATTTCGCAACAGACTAGACTGCCGATGACTAGACTGCCGATGATGGGGATATTTAGATTAATCATGGCCGGGTGTACTAAGGGTGGTTTTTTGTAAATGGATTCCCACTCTATCCACCCAAATTCAGGTAGATCTCCTAACACATTAGAGTAATTAGTACATAGGCATATAACTAGAATAAGTAATAAATGCAGTGCTGAAAAACATTGCTAAAGGTAGTAACAAATAACATAGTCAAATAGATAAAAGTGAGCGTGAATAGCATTTTTTATCGAATCAAATAAATTTTTTTTAAAATTTATATCTGATAATACAATTAATAAAATACCTGATTTTATTAAATTTTTGATGGAAATTATTTTTATTAGTTAATTTCTTTCAAAAATTGTAATTGATATTTAATTGTCTGCATAGTACTAAAAATACTACAAAACATAATGTTTGGAACCTCTTCCATTTGCTCTGAGTAAGAAAATGCAAAATATTATCTAGTTTTGAAACCTCTTAAAAGTCACTTTCCTTAAATGTTCTCTCTAGGTTTGACACCCCTTAAAGGTGATTGTTTAGCACCCCTTATACTCTACTCCCTGTCTGGCTCACAAACAACTGACAGCTGATCCCTCATAAATGGTTGTCCTTGGCAGGCTACTTCCTTCCCCCTTTCTTTCCACAGCCCAATAGATAGGAGAATATATCTCTGACCTCCTCTAAATCTGTCAAGCTCTTTCACTTGCTAAGAGCCGGTCTTATGACTCCCAGATAAATATTGCTATTGGGAGGTTAAAGTTAGTGACCAGATAAAGCTTATCAGCCACTTTAATATTTTACGCCTATTATGAACTGAATTTATCTGCCGGATAGCTATCTGAAGAATAAATATATATATTTTTATGCAGAAAACGCAAGGTTGGTATTGTTTTTACTGGTGAGCGCATGTGTATAGGCCCTACTGCTATCGCTACTATCTGGCAGATAATGCTGAACATTTTAATAAATAATGGCGGCTAAACTGGTGAGAGTAAACAAATGGCGTCATGTGGGCGCGGAAGCTAAGTAATTTTGCAAGTACTAATTTCGGTGTCTGCCAAAATATGGTTAATAGTTGGGTACAAGGTTTACAAAATTTCATTTATTGTAATCACATTTTGATAATTTGTTATTATATAAATATAACTTTACAAATAGATTATCAGTTTATATAAAAATGGGAATTAAATGTTCTAACTTTATATAGTTAGAGCCTGAGCCTGTGCTTCTAAACACGTGAACCAAGATTTTAACCTAAAAACATATTCTGATAGGACAAACTCCATGAAAAACAACGCGTCACTATGGCAACAACCATTTTAACTTCCAGATAAAATTTATTAGGTACTTACACCTCCTGATAAAAATGTGATGGATAAATATATTCTATCTGGCAGTCATATGACAAACTTTTAACTTATCGACCAGATAGAAATATTTATCTGCCAGATCAATATTTATCCAGGAGTCATAGGACTGGTCCTAAACCTAACAAATAACTGTTGATAGACAAGCACATCCCAACATGTTTGTCCCTTCACAAGTGGTAAAATAACACCCTCCCTATTCCAGCCACCAAGTTTGCTAAATAACAATGAAGAAGATTGTCTACAAAAGAGATTAACAGTGATGAGTCAGCAATAACTGCTAGAACATGAGCGCCGGACATGACTTTTGTTTTGTTTTCTGGAGCACTATGTTTTGTTACCCCGCCTGAAACTTTTCTGGAAAGGGTAAAACCCACCCAACCTACGGGAATAGATAAATTCCTGATGGTTCAGGATCCCGTCCACCCCAGAAAAAATGACAATTCGCGTTTATGATCGATATTAATCAAGAGGCAGCCAAATGAACTGTGTTCCTTTCATTTTAGAGCCATATTGTGTTTGTTCCTATTCCCCTTTCCTGCACCTTCTCCTACGGTTAATTACTAAACACAAACCTCTCGCAACCACTACTATCCATGTATATGTCTTCTGGGTGCAAGCAAAATGCACTTGTCTTGTGTTTGCCACAATAAAATATACAGTTCCTTAACTGGTAAGACATCAGTTAAGGAAAATATAAAAGAGTTAATATATTCCCAAAATTTACTTTATTTCAGTAACTATCTCAATATCTAGTGAATCCCTTCAGTACTACCAGTTTAGTAGCAGCGTGGTCTTACACGCTACTCTCGCGGTAGACTAGACCACCGATGACAGGGAGATTGAGGATCAAATCTCAGTTGGGTCTTAGGGTGGTTTTCCCAAAAGGATTTTACACTCCCCCCCCCAAACAAATGAGGGTACACTACTTTTAAATATAACCAACCTGAACCCTTAAACCATTAGCATGATTAGTACATAAGAGTATTATTATAGTAATTTATTGGAGTAGAAATTAAATATACAGAATGTTAAAGTATATTGAGCTACATAGTGTTCACAGAGTTGCTCAGAGGGAACCACACTAAACAATAAAGCAACGCCAAGCACTACAGAGACGGCGTGAGTGTCTGCTTATAAATACAGTACATTTGATTGGTTTTATTTCTGTCCATTGAGAACATGAATGAAGTTGGTACAGACATGCGTCGTCAGAATTCCTTACTTACTCATACTTACTAATATTTCAAATACATCTACCAAATCCCAATTTTTCTCTCAAAATTAGAGGTATACTCAAATTACTAATGGTTTGAATGAAATGTTCCAAAAAATGTTAAATAAGCAAGAGGAGAACTTCACCTATAATCTTGGAAAATTTGAAGTTACTTTAGGAAAAAATTAGTTTCAGACATAGAAATGTTTCATGTTTGAAGGAATACCAATTAATCACTTACTTCCTCTATGGCATTAAGAACTTGAAAGCTCGTTGCCATACTCATTAAAGTATGGCATATATCCCTATCTTGAGCTAGTTCTATCTAGTCCTTAATTACAACAAATTTTTTTTTGTTCCATTCTAATGGTATCCTTCCATCTCTGTTTAAGAATTCCCAAGTCTCTTTTCTCATTAGGTTTGCCAGTCAATATTCTGAACAAGGTTCTAGATTCTTCCATTCATGTTGCATGTCCTACCCACCATAATCTGCAATAATTGACTATCATAACAATGTCTTGTGATGTATAAATTATATGTAACTCTTCAATATGTAACCTCCTCCATTCCCCAGCATATTCATCCTGTTTAAAATATTCAGACATACCTGACAGAGGGCCATAAAGTCGTGCCTCTTGTTTTGGGCCTCCAGCTCGTTGATGAAAGCTATCTCCTTGAGTTTTGCTTCTTCATCATGTGCTTTACGAATAATTCCTTTAAGGTGCATTTTACGATTGACTTCAGCTCGTTTTAGTTTCATCTCTAAGCGAATTCGCTTCTCTTCAATTGATTGAGCTTGAGAAGCCTTTACTTCTTCAACCTAAAATGGAAAAAAGAAATAATTGCAACTTATTGTTATGTTATTATTAGATATGGGTCGAATCCACTATTTCTCGAATCCGAATATTGAATATGAATCTACATTTTATTTTCGAATCTTGAATCCAAATCCTAGAAAATTGTTATAAATTTTAATGATTTACAAATAGACCTACATTATACAATATAGGCCTAAATTATGAATTAGGATTTATTTCAATCATGGTTTCAATTTTAATAAACCCCAACCACCCCTCCCAAAATAAAGGTTAAAATCCAGCCAAACTAAACAATCTAGACTCATATTATTGTTTAAAAATCAAATCAATCAAAATTTGAGTGTCTTTTAGTTATTTTTAAAAGTGTTAGAATGAGTTAAGTTTCTAAAAAATATGTGAAATAAACAAATTAGGCTTAGTTATCCTTTGATCAACTTTAATCATTATTAAAGGCTATTTTATTGTATTAAGATAGCAAAAATAAAAATACAAACGGATTTTTTAATAAAGACTAAAACAACATGCTCAACTATTAAACATACACATTGGAAATAGTGAATTCAATAATGCCTAAATATGTTTTATTATTATTTTCTTATATATATCCATTATCTATTTTCACGTAGAAAAAAATATATTCGATTCTTGCAATATATCGATTTATGAACATATATTCTATTTAAAACACGAACATATTTTCAACTAGAATATGTTCATTCCCATTTTATAAGGCAGGACTACGTTTGAATAGCGCTTCAATAACATATTTGAAAAAATAATAAACTTTAAGTTAAAATAAATTTAAAAGTTGCTCATCTCTAGTTATTATAGATAGGTTTACATACAAATAATTAATCTATATTCAGAGCCAATTTCTTAGAAAGTAAGAAAACATTTTAGACATATATGGTTTATTTTAATAAATTAGTTATTAAATTTACTATGGAAAATACAAACTAAATGTAAAAAAAATAAAATTGTAATTTAAACCCTGATTTTTGGTTAGTAGAATGATTGGATTTCACTAAATAAAGGAATTTTTTGGCTAAAAAAAGCTAAATAAATCAATTCAAACTTAAGTGTTATATTTATTTTGATACAGTTTGGTGATAAGATTAGTTTGCCTTGTCTTACCCTTACCCAATACATGAACTAAATAAGTTAAGAGGAACAATAACTATAGTTGATTAAATTTTAAATATAATATTTAGATTAGCTCCATTCATTAATCTATTCATTCCTTCATTCATACAATTATTCAAACATTTGTATACAAAAGGTTTTATTTTCTCATCAGCATGTAGTGATACTGTTTTGGACCTCTCTCATATATTAAAAAAAGTCATGGATGAAGTGTATTTTAGTTTGATAAACTGTATATAAAATATCCTTTTAATACTTCATCCATGGAGAGTCAGAAGCTTTTCAGAAGTAAATTCAATCTATTGCACCATGAAACCCTTTTTTCTTTAAAAGATCAACTCTGTAGTATTTAGCAAAATCTTGTACCTCTACCCAATAGAAAGCCAGCCTTCACAACACCTGTCGCCAGGAGTCTTTCTATTAGTTAGTTTTAACACTGGTGACAAGGGGTCCAAGAGGCAAGTGGTAGGTCATATATAAGCCGCTTGTGTGTATGAATCCATATAGCAGTAGCACAAATCTACAGAGAATATAACATTACACAGTAAATGGAGCAGGGAACATGTAATATGTGTAAAAACAATCGGTAAACATATAATTTAATATCATATATTCAGTATCGACGGTTTAATCAGTTAAATAAAACGTGTGCAACATCAAAAGTCTTTCTAATTTTATAATTATAAGTATCAAATATACTCAGATCACATAACTGAGAGCAAGTGTGCAGTAAGGCATGTTCGCATAGTCATCATCGCGAAACCCAATATTGTAATAGATACTGCTTTATCACAAGGTAATATCATGATTATAACCCGTATCAACTTAATTGGCACCATATCGCGGGTCAATATCAATACATAATTTCAATATTGTTTTAACTATCTGTTTATTGTTTCAGTAAACCGGGTACAATTTATGAATCTCTTCCATTTATTTACATCTATTTTATTTATTTACTATGTTTATAAAAGCAATAAACACTAGATTTTCCTATAAATAGTATTATGTTTGAGTGAAGTTTTGAAAAAAGTCAACCCAGTCAAGTTGCTTGATGAGGGGATGGGGGAGGGGAGGGGGGCTGTAGCACATTCCAAGGCCCTAGTGCAATAAACGAGAATAGGTGTTCCATATTTGTGAATTGGGATGCTTATAAGAGTGGGGCTATAACGTGTATATAAAGCTGATGCTGATCTTTTTAAGATATTAAAATGTGTTGCTAAGTACTGTCGTGAGGGAGTCTGTAATATCTTGTGGAGAAGACTGAAGAAGTATATAGTGCTAATGATAGAATAATGAGGGCTAAATTTCTCATTCTTAAATTTGTTTAGCAATGAGGCACTCTTAAATTTTAAATTTTTGCCTTTGGTTAAAATGCAATTATCATAAAAGCCAGCTCAAACACATATACTTCATTCACAGTAGGAATTACTCTCTGAAAGGTCTTTTTTCCTACCAATATCCTACTATATAATATATTTCTGGCAGGGAAAAAGGCCTTTCAGAAAACAATTTCTATGCTGAACAGACTTTATTTTACTTCTCTACCAAAAGTCATTTAGTGAAAAAAACATATATATGAAATTAAGGAATTTGATAGGTTGTATACAGGAATACTAAGGGGAAAAAAAAGGTGAATTTGACTAAATTTCCTGATGGGTGTTATCTGTTACTCCCACCTCTTTCTTGGTTTCCCTTGCAGTGTTTTGCCTACATACTTCAGCTTCTATTTTTTCCATCTTCATTATATGACCATACCATCTTAATCTTGCTTCCTCTACTATCTCATGTATTCCCTGTACCCCCACTCTTTCACGGATAGCTTATTCCTTGTCTTGTTTCTCCTCGTGATGGCTAACTTGCTTCTTACAAACTTTATTTACATAGCCTCCACTTTCCTAATCTCTCTTGCATGCTATGTCATAAATAAATATAGGTATAAAATAACCATAATGATAAAGAAGAATGTTATGAATATGTTTGTATTTTCTGAACGCTCCTTCCTACAAAGTCCCACTATACATGTGTGTGTTTACCTTGTTGAGAAGTTCCCGCAACCGGCTTGTCGTCTCCTGTAGCAGTCTAGTTCTCTTCTCCTGAGCCTTAGCCTGCTTCACATTGAGGCGGCGCACAGTTTCCAGTAAAGTGCGCCTGCGAGATGGGGATGACAGCTTTTGGTGCAGCTCCTGAGCCCTGCCCGGATGCCGGGCCACTAGTTCTTTCAACTGTTCCAGGGTGTCCACCTGCTCGCCCCAAGACATACCTGCCAACAACACAGCAATAACACTTCAAGATGGGTGTCTGTACTATGTTCCTAAAGCAACATCAATCTCAAAAATAAAATAACGCAGATTAAAAATATTTTCAAAAGTTTCATGTACCCTTTTTTTTTACTTTAATGAGCGTGTATGACCCACAAGGTTATTAAAGAGGTATTCAAAGGGCAGGGGCTTGATAGTGCAACTTGAAAGTAATGCACCCACATTAGTGTGGAGTGAATGATAAAACCTGTTTCCAGCCTGTGGTCGGGTCAAATTAGTAAAATACCTCCATATTCCTCCGTCCTTCCAGGATATAGAAGATGATAAATCACATATGGAAAACCAGACATAATACACCCAGTGGAGAAACTCTCCGCTAGCTACCAGAAATCCAGATTGTTGAGGGACAGTGATGTCCTATGGCATTGCCTTACTTGCCACCTTGTTGCCACGACCAGTATATTATCATACAAAGCCTTGTTATCTGACCATGGAAAGTAGATGGCCAAGGAAATACGCAACTGTTGCCTAGTTACAGCAACTTGGTATTAGTTTATTTTTTAACACAGTGTCTAGCAACCTTTTCGAAAATACACATATTATGTGTATGTGTGTATAACAATTTACATTATTTAGTGTGTGTGTGTGTGTGTGTATTCCTTTCTTCCCACCATCTCTCTCCCTTCACCTAGGCTCAGTCTTTTCCTCTTTACTCCACTCTCCTCCTTACTCCCTTCCGCCATCTGTCCCTTGGTCTTCCTTTCGACCTCCTATCCCCCACCTCCAGATCTAAAAGTCTTCTGGGCATTCTCTCCCTCCCCATTCTCCTCACATGGCCATACCACCTTTGTCGTGCCTTCTATATTCTGTTCTGGACTAGCTCTTCTTTTACTATTCCTCTTATTCTCTCATTTCTCAGCCTGTCAAATTTATTCACATCGATCCTACTTCTCAGTATGTATATATACATTAATTAACCAAACGTGTTAGGAATGACAAAGGATAAATTTAGGAGATGTGTACCCACACTTATGTGGTAAGCCAGTTAGGGAAAACCACCCTCAGTTCACCCGATTGGGATTCTAAGAACTATCTTCTAGTCATCCACAGTCCAGATTATTGTGAAAGTGATGCCTTAGGGCTTAGACGATTCAAACACGAGAGGGGTAAAAAAGAAGAGTAATTTTCAGTACTATTTACCTTCCAGAGCATTCCCGTATAGCATCTCGAGTGGAATGTCTTCAGAAATATCCTCGATGGCTGATTTGTTTTCATCCTCCTCTTCCTCTACCCCAAGAGTGGCTTCCCCGTCCGTTTCAGTCTCATCAGTTTCCGTGTCCATCTGTTCGAAAACATGAAAAAATCAACCAGAGGTTTTACCATTACTAAGTATGTTTTCTTGTTCATCTATATAAGGATTATTAAGAGTGTGCTTAAAATTAGTTAAAGCTATTAATGGCGTGCAAAGCTTTGAAAAGTTGAAGTCGAAGGTCAAATTTCCTTCGGCTTCAACTTCGACATCTACAATAACCTTCGCATATTCGAAAAATTTTGATAAAGCATCAAGCGATTTAATTCTATTTTATTAAATATTACATATTTCAATATTTGATCATTTTAATACTTTACCAAACAGAATTTGAATACCGACTAGTAATTTAACTACCATAAAATAAACATAGATCAAACGAGGGTAAGTAAATGTTAATATATTATATTCATTATTGCCAACATAATTTTGTAAAAAATAAAAATACATATAAAGAAATAACACTAAGGTCCTTGTTTTGAAGCAGAGAAATCGCTTTAGTTGTGTTATCATTCCAGCTTGCGTCTAATGTTTAGTCCATAAGATTCTATTTCTTTGGAATATCTGTGACAAATTTACAAGTGCATTTTGTCACAGAAGTTTTTCATAGCTTCTTCACGTTATCTTTATTATTAAAAATGGCTGATATGGAAATTAGGAAACCAAAACAGAATTTAATTATTAATTATCATCATAGAAATGCAGATAAAAAGACATGCATATGTAAAGTTTGCATAATAATGTTATCATCTCCATGTTGTAAGTAAATATTAAAACTTTAGTGATAATTTATTAATCTATCAGTAAGCTTATGTGCAAAAACTGTTAATATAGGTTTTTAACTTTGACTTTTCTTCAAACGTTTTAAACTTCGCTTCGCATTTAAAAAGTGGCCTTTGCACACCCCTAAAAGCTACGGAGGGACAGGAATGTCATTTTTACCTTAGGACAGGAACGGAATGGGAAGTAAGTCAACATATCAGCCTTGAGGCCGTCTAATAAAGCTACTAACTTCCATTTCAGCCGTCTCCAGTTCGTGGATTTCCTTCCTCAGCATAGCCACTTCAGCGCAGAGCTCGTTGTTTTCCCTGATTTCTTCCTCATTTAACAAGTTTCTGTCCTCCATATCTTCCTCCAGTTTGTCGGTGTCTTCCTGAAGATTTTTATCACCTTCTTCCAAGAGAGACTTATCAATATCTTCCACAGAATTTTTACTATCCTCCTCCATTAGGCTTTTATGACTCTCCTTCAAAAGTGCTTGAACCGAATCAATATCCGCGATGTCCACTTTCAACCTTGAAAATAAGATTATTAAAATGCATAAATGTTAGATCTGAGAGTTAACTAAGGTTATAGCTGCATTAAAATATCATATTCTTTAAGTTGAAAAATTACATCTGGTTGGAAATCAAAAACATAGGAATTTGGCTTAAAATATGAGTGAAGAGTGACCATGAGACAGGACAACTCTTGGAGAGAGACGTAAAAAAGTATCAATACTTTACTAATATAGATATTTTCCTTTCAATACTAGTATATTTTACTCAATGTTTTTACTGATATTAGTACTCGCACCTCGGTATCGAATTCGTATCGAAAGAAACAACTTTTTTGTTATCTTCACTCATACTTGAATTAGATGTTTACTCTGGTTAAAGAAGGGATCCAAACAGACTGTAAAAAATATATTACTAATTATATATAGTTATTAAATAACTTTCCATCAGTTACATTTTCATAAACATTTAGAAAGCTGTGATGATAATATCCATCATACAATACTATCATACCTTTCATGTTCCAACATATAACAAACATGCCTTAGACCTAAATATACTAAGCTAGGGTTAAATCATTGTATTTTCAGTGTTTAAATAATTATAAATATACAATTATTATCATGCAGAAGTTGAAATTATTAATTGATAAAATAACTTCTTTTCCAGATTAAAATTTCGATACCGATACGTACTGTCATCGATATTTTTCTTTCAGTACTATTACAATATCTATATTTTTCTTCCGATACCTTAAATGAATACATTATCGATACTTTTCTTTTGATACAACATCCCTGCTTCTGGATATCTCACTGATAAGAGTATTGGCATACTAAACCAAATGTCTTAGGTTTGAGTCCCATGTGTATACAAGTGTCATTTTTCAATTTTAGGAAAAAATGAATTGATGTTTTAACTAGGGAGCTGCGAGGCTTAAATAGTATCGATATTGATAATAAATCTATATTATTTGATTCAATAAATAGAATAAAACCAAACTAAAAAAATTCAATAATCTTTTAGATTTTTTAAAATCCCACAATGTACCTAAAATATGTAAATAAATTTTAATGACAATTCCTGTGAGGTAAAGTAAATGTGTATGATATATTACCTTAATGAAAAGAAAATACGCCGTTTTTTGCCCCAAAAAGCTTTTATGGACTTTTGTGTAGCCTATATTCACATCCTTTGGTAATGTGCAACAAATTTGATTACAGTGAGGACTCGACATATGTAGTGAAATATTTTATAAGCACCACAACAAATGGTGATCTTTAGAATGTAACCATATTGAAGAAAGTATGGGACTGTGGTCCAAAACAAATCTAATTTTTTTTAAGTGTAACCATTTTTTAGCATTGTAGCTTTAGGTTACGATTTGATTCAATAATTTTTCAAAACTCGCAAATAATATTTGCATTGATTTGAGATTTAATTCGAACTCCAAAAACCTGCTTTGCAGATGTCTATAATTCATTCATGACCTAAGTTTACTTGGATGACAGCTCAAAATGTTACTAGAAATAGTCCCTAATATATCACTATGCCAAAAGCTGACATCTATCACTTTGGATGACTGTAATGAAAACAGATGGTAGTATATTATAATGTGATAGTTAACCACAGTAATTTAGGCCAATATTATTTATATATTTATTTGAGAACGGACACAAAGTTTATTTATCGTTTTATTCCACTTTCACAAAAATCTTTCACACCACTTTCACAAAAACTTTTAATGAACATAGCTTTAAAATGGTGACAGATGATTTTAAACCATATGGTTGAACATGACGGTAGACAAAATTTTTACAATGATGCAGATACGCAGTTGATGAAAACATTTTATTCAGTTAAATATTTCAAAATATGATAAAATAATCATAAAATCATGTATTGTAACAATTTTCTCTTTTCAAAGTAAATACGATGGCTGTATTAAAAGGTATTGATGTGTGCGCTATATTACACAAAATCAATAACGTTCCAAAACGAAGAATAAGTACTTTAAATATGTTTAAAATATTGTTTCGAGTTGGTAAAAAGAGATTATTAAAAATTATGAAAAAGTGTCAGAAAACTTAAGTTTATGTTATTTTAAATGTATTATATAACTGGTACCGTAATTAAAGATCTTTACATTTATAACAAAACCGTGATCTTTTACAAGTGTTGGTAACCCAAAACCTAAACATATGATTTTCGAACTGTCATCCATGTAAAAACCTATCGTTAACGGACTTTAGTTTTAACATAGTTATTTATATACTCGAAAGTTTGGGTTCAAGTTGGGTTCAGGTTGGGTTCGATTTGGGTTTGTTTTGGTAGCTGCTTTAACTCGAAGATTTTAGCAAAACTAGAAAATATCGAAAATTAAGAAGTTTTGATATTTTATCATGAATATAAGGTTTAATTCATTTTATTGAATTTAAAGATATTAATTAAAGGCAAATAAAGCCCCACAATATTTCCTTTTGTTTATTTTAAAAAAGGGTAAGCTTTACAGTTATATTAAATACATATTTAAAATTGTGAATTTGTTTGATAACTTTTTTTTACACAAAATAAAATTTCAGTCTGGAAAATCTATGTTTTACTTATGATTTATCAATGAATATACTACCAAAATTCATATTGAAATATTTCTAGTACAACCATATTACTTGAATTCGAAAAATACTCAATGGTTTCATTTAAACTCGACTTTACTTTACATCCATTACTGTTTCCAGCCTGTGGTCTGGGTCAGTTTTTATTCAAGCCATATATTTTCCACGACTGGCTGGCTAGGCCTGTCATAGTTTCATATGCTAACTTACAAGCTAACTTAAGACTAGGACAGGCACAACATCCAGTCCCCGGGCTGTTAATTTATTACTGTGAAAGGGGAAACCCACATTTCACCAATGATAAATTTTTCTGTCACACCGGGAATCAAACCCAGAATCATTAACTCAGTAAACGGACACGCTACCAACTGGCCCAAGGTGTTGAATCATAAATAACACCCTTAGATTTTATAAATAATGTTGACCACAGTAAATGTATATTTTCTAAAATACCCTTCTTATTATGTTTTACTAAGATTTTTAAAATCAATTACTCAATTTAGGGGTGTGCAAAGTCCACATTTTCAATTCGAAGCGAAGTCGAGTCAAATATTATGAGATTCCTAATGCCAAATATGATTTTGAATAGTAATAAAATTGTTTAATATTGGATTAGAATACTATACGTTGAAAAACTATGAAATTTAAGTATTAAATATGATTTACAAAATGCTTAAAATGATAAATTAGGTTAAGGTTTCATAAAAAAATTTACATATTTTATTTCAGTTTTTTTCCATACTAACAATAATTTGTGATGGAAAAAGTGTCAGAAAATTTAAAAAGATAAATATAAAGGTGTTTTTTGAGTTTAAATATATTTTTTGTTTTTTTGGCAAAGCTTCGGAGTAATCAAATCCGTAATTTTACTTTCAAATCAAAATTGAAGCAAATTAATATTTGAAGTAAAGTCCAGTTTTCAAAGCTTTGCACACACCTAACCCAATATCCCGGTGTTTAGCCCTCAAATCGCAGTAACTGAAATTCCTGGAATTTAAATGAAACAGCAATATTAATAGTTGGGTTAAGTTTTCATTGTAATCATTATTAGCTTTTTTGCTGTTTCACTTTAGTCCCGACTAATTGTGAATGTACTCAACATTACCTTTGTTTTATAATAATATTACTTTTAATCAAAATGCCATTTTAAAGTAGGTGTTTAGTTTAATAAATACATTTTTTTAGGTTTTTTTTTCCAATAAAATTAATAATAAGTTAATACTATATATAATGTGGTTGGTAGGAAAGAAGAAACTAAAATAAACGTTAAGATATAAAAAAAAGTAAAAGACCTAAACATAAATTGCCATGTTTGGTTTTTACATGTTCACTAAAACCCCAAAGTCATGTTAAGTAGACTTTAGGGCTGTGCAGGATTACTAGCTCAGAGAAATAATTTGGGATATTGGTTGTTCCCAAAACTCGCAGAGGAAAAAATATTTACCAAGATTTTTCAGAAAAACGTTTAAAAAATTTACAATCAAAGATGATCTATCAATGTCATATTTGTATTTGATTTGCATTAAACATTTTATTAAGTTATTAAATTTAAATTAAAGATATATTCTGTTAAGTAGATAGCTACTCAAAACTTTAGTTCTTATTATTAACTACCTTACAAACAACTGAGCGCCATAAATAACATAGCCACCTAACACATAATTGAGGCGAATATCTATCCAAGAATGGATTTAAGTCAAGAAAACATATTTTTAGTGCAAAATAATGATTAAAGTGGCCTTTAAATATCAAATTTTGCAATAAATACCTCTTCAACATAGTTGTTTGCATAAAGGCAAGTCTATTAAGTAAACATTATTATTTGGAATGGCATCCATTTGATTTTGTATCCTGTATAGTAATAGTTGGATAAACTAATATTTTTGGGACCCAACAGCGCTTTTGGCGAGAGCTTTGGTAACTAAAAGCTAACAGGTAACAGACACATTAGCTCGGTTAAAAAAATGATTTGGTATTATTATGTACAAGACTGTGGCTAACTTTTATTTATTCAGCATCTTGTGAATGTGGGGAATGCCAGGCCTCCACCCTGGTTCGGATTCCACGTTAAACTGTAGGTCCTCCGTTTCATCTCAGAATCACCCTACCATTACACATTAGCGTAAGTGCGTATAACATGAACGGGTAGTAAGACGCGGTAATAATAATAATAATACTTTTTATTGTAATGAATGTGAAGGCTAAATTTGGACTATCATCAAAAATATGAAACATATATATGCAAACGTATAGTGAACAAATTACTGTTAACTTTGTTCCTGTTTCCCACTCGAAAATTACCCGAAGTCAAAATGTCATTTCTGCAAAGGACTAGTACATTAACAATTTTCCGACACCAGAGTGAAACAACAAAATAACTAATAACCATCACAATAAAAGTTCACCCGATTCTGAATGTTGCCATTTTGTTTGCCAAAACATTCATTGAATGAGATTTTAGATCTAATAATTGCGAAACTGAAGATCCTGATCTTTAGATCAATTTATTTGATACTTAATTCGACACCTTGACTCAGTCAATAGTGTGTCCTTCTAATGAACAAAGGGTCCCAGGTTTGATTCCCGGCATGGCCAAAAAATGTATTGTTGCCTTTCACAGTGAATAATTCACAGTGAATAATTCACAGGTGGGGATTGGATGTTGTGTCTGTCCTCGTGTTAAGTTAGATTATAAGGCATTTGAAGCTACGGCGGGCCTAGCAAGCCGGTAATGGAAAATATATGGCTAGAATAAAATAATTACTCAGGGCATAGGATGGAAAGTATAGAGTGAATGAAAGCTTCAAGTTTAACAAGTTTATAATTAAATTAGATTATGTTGAACGTACCATACATCCAAGTCTGAAATATCTCCTTTTGGATGTTTACTTTCTCCATTCTCAAACTTTTTAGTTTCTATTTCTTCAGAGCTTAGCAATTCTGAAACATTACATTTCTCAATGGCAAGAGGCAACGATTTAACATTTTCTTTATTTTCTTCAGTACACATAGCTTTTCCATTTAACTTTTCTGTAGGAAGCTTCTCTTTAAGACTACTATTAATAGAATTTGCAATGCTAAGCTTGCCTTTCAAAACAGGATTAATTATTTTTTCTTTGGGAATGAGATTGCTCAGCTTTTCTTTAGAATTCGTAATTATACGTTTTTCCTTCAAATTCGAGTTTCCAAATCTATCTTTAAGTTTCTCTTGTGAGCTAATTTTCTCCACACTCCCGGATTTTCTTTCAGGTTTCCTGGACAGTTTCGCGGTCCTTGACTCTTTCAGATCGTTCTTCTGTTTGGTGATGTTGGTGGAGGTTCTGGCGGGTACCAGCGAAGGGCGCACTTCCACCTCACCGAGGTTTAGCGCAGGCAGTGACATGGCTGCGCTCGGCTGGTGGAACCGCAGACGGGCGAGCAATGCTGACTGGTTCTTTCGGACTCGCAAACTTCCAGAGCTGCCGGAGAGGTCTGAACCAAGCTCCTTTGCCCTAGTGGCCGGGGAGATGCGAGATCTGGACCTTCCCTTCACCATTTCCCAGCCTTGACTATCATCTGGAGATCACAACAAAAATTTACACTCAAATACATATTTTTGTCAGCATTAATTTTATAAACCCAGGGCTGTACTTACTTATTCTATGCATGTGTAATTTTTTGGCACCTGCGTAATTTTTCGTTACTGTGGTAAGAATTAAGAAAGTTTAAGTTGCCAAACAACAAAAACTATTGTTTAGTTACTAAGTTTGGTTCGTAAGGAGAGCCTTTCGTGGGCCTTCAAGTTCATACCTACAAAACCTTACAGAGATCTTAACATATTCCCTCTTTGGAATAAGTCTTGATCAAAACATTCTTGTTCTCTGTCTCTGTCTCTCTCTCTTTTCCATTTCTAATTTCTATAATTAACTTATTTTAATTAGTAATAACATCAAACATACTATTATATTTTAAATGGGATTTATAACAGCATCCTTCCCTTATTATTATAATTTGGATATGTAAAGTTAAATTAATTTAATAACTAAGAAATTTTAATTTTTGGCATGAAAATGAAAATATATTTTGAAATGTGAGGGTGTGTTGCTTTGAAGAGACTTGTATTCGATGCTGATACAAGTCAGGTTTATTTGAGGGGATTGGGACAAAGCCAGTTTGCTCAGGACGGATGTTGTTGATATAGGCTGTATCCGAATTGTCCGAGGATCCTTGCCACAGATATAGTATAATATCTTTTACAATTCGTTCCTTGAATGCTAGATGTTTTGTGAAATAGAATACACTTATCCCGTGAATGTTTCTTTATACTATATTTATTAAAAATAACTTATGAAATTCGGAATATTCAACAATGCCTTGAGTCACATAGGGAAAAGAAAAATAATTTAATTTAAAAGTCCTTGCAATAACAATTATTTATTATTATTCAATATTATTGGGTTCTACCAGCACATGGGTATTTTACAGTAAAAAAGGTAAACTTTTTTGAACTCGTTATATTTTACGCCCTTCTGGAGGGCCCAGTCCAACTCATTACACCCTATTCCTCTTGAGCTAGTTCTATCCAGTCCAACTCATTACACCTTATCCCCATCTTGAGCTAGTTCTATTCAGTCCACCTTATTCCACCCTATCGCTATAATGATCTAGTTCTATTCAGTCCACCTTATTCCACCCTATCGCTATAATGATCTAGTTCTAGCCAGTCCACCTTATTCCACCCTATCGCTATAATGATCTAGTTCTATCCAGTCCACCTTATTACACTGTATCTTTCAGGCCCATTCTAATGTTGTCCTCACATCTGTGTCTAGGTCTTCCCATTAGATATGCCAGTCAATACCTTGTAGGCGGACCTAGTCTAATTAATTATCGCTACATGTCCTTCCCACCGCAACCCGAACAATATACAGAAGGCTATCAGCCTGAAAAGAATTTTAGGTATATCAGTTTGTATATGTGTGAAAATTACACAATTTGCTTAACACAGTAGAAACACGCATATATTATTTTGAAAGATAAGACTTTTGTAAATGTGGCAATGAATTTTTGAATTCCTAATGCCATATGGTAAATAAGTAATATTACTATGGCTGTGTTTCTAATGAATATTAAGAAAGTAATGTTCTTTCATATCCATCAGAGATTCAGCCTTGAAACAACAAGTGATACACGACTTTGTGAACAGTAGAGGCCTGGAAGACACACTGATAGAGCAATGGGATATGTAGCTAAGGGACCCAGTTTGATTTCCTAATGTTCATATCCCATATTTGCAAAATACATTTGAAAAAATAAGATATTTCAAGCAACTGTGGCCATCTTTCATAAGAAAGACTCTTGGTCAATACAGACCTCTACTATATTTATTTTGAATATATCTAGAGCAGTTGTTTTTTTATCACCGAGTCTTACTAATTGTTCAGGTTATACACATATGTACTAATTATGCTAATGAGTTAGGGATGAGGAATATTCAATTTAGAGGAAGTGTACTCGCACTTGCATGGAGGAAGAGTGAAAAACCACCCTCAGTACACCCGTCCAGGATTCAAACGCCAATATCCTCGTCAATGAAGGTCTAGTCTAGCATGAGAGTGGAGCCTTTGACCATGCACTGTTGATTGGGGGCAGGGAGATAGCTCACCGTCCTCATTGTTGGCGCCCGAGAGTCGAGGCAGTACCTCCACAGACACGGTGGTTCCTGGACCCTTCACCTTGTCCGCCCAGCTACGCTGCGACGAGGCGGAGCTGTTGAGAGATGAGTTGGAGCCACTGCGGTGGTCGAGGGCTCCGGTACCTCCAGTCTCGACCCAGGGTGGTTTAGTACTTGGTGGGGCCACAGATGGGAGCTGTGAGCATAGCTGGAAAACACAGAGGACAGTAATTTTGTTAATTCCAGCAGCCCTGTCATGTGACTAAACAGAGATCACCATAAACTTGCATGATCCTGGTTAAATCCTTGACTCTCTTATATCCTTAACAACAGGGATGCTCTCCTCTAATCCTTAAGGGTATTTTCATCTATAGGATTAGGGAAAATATCAGATTTGCAATTAAAAAAAAACCGAACTTTAAAATTTTAATTTTAAATTAGTTTTAAATCTTCAGTACTGCTTATTGATGGTTCAGATCCAAAATAATTTTAGGATGAACTTAATAACTACACCCCAGGTACTAAGACAAGGAGCACTAATATGACATAGGCCTATTTGAATGACAAGATGAAGTTATAAAATAGCAAGTTTTTCAATTTTGTAGTCATGTCTCACCACCTATTCAGCTTATATACATAAATACTGATTACCTTAATGTGTTGAGAATGAGAAAAGTTGAATTCAGAGGAAATGAATACAGATTTGCGTGAAACCAGAGGAAAAACAGTTTGGAAAACCCACTATTAGTACACCAGAGAAGGGTTCAAACCTCAATATCTTGTCATCAGTAGTCAAATCTATTACAAGAATGATACCTTAGACCAGGCATGAGAAACTGGTCAAACTAGGAGCAATTTTCAGTAGATTGTTTGAGAAAACTACATCATCAATAAAAGTCAACCTTTAGGTCTTTTAAACTTGTAAACACGAAAGGGGTGTCAAAAGGTTTCAAGATCGGTTCTTTGAAATGAAAACAGAGTGGAGTATGGGGATGCATGCACTTGTGTGGCAAGCTATAACATTTATCTGTCAGTATGAAAAGTGGCATCATTCTGTGTGGACCAGTGGCTGTGTTACATACGTTTATTTATTACATGCATGGGTGCATTTGCAATTTTATTATAGATCGTCAACTCGAGCAGTGTGTGAACATCAAATTCTGCATCTTACTCGGAAAATCTGGAACGGAGACCTTTCAAATTATGCAGCAGGCTTCCTTCAATGAAGCTATTAGCCGTTCTATGTGTTTTGTGTGACACTCACGCTTCAGGAGCGACAGAATGTCACTGAAAGATGAAGAGATATCAGGGCAACCTTCCACAAGTACAAAATCGGATATTGTGAATAGAGTTAGGCAACTTGTGCGTGAGGATTGTCAGATGACCATTAAGGACATTTCTGACATCGTCAATGTAATACGGATCAGTACAGACAATCTGTACATCTCTATTTTTTTTTAAAAACATGAATCACATTGCAGTAATGTTCGTGCCCAGGGTAATAACAGAAGGAGCACCGTGCCGAAGTCTGTCAGGAACTCCTTCAACATGCCCTGGATGACCCAACCTTAATGTCGAGAAGCACCACTGGGAACGAGAGTTTGATCTATGATTACGATCTGGAGGCCATACAACAGTGGATGAGCCCCCTATCCCCAAGACCTATAAAGGCGAGGCAGGTCAGGAGCAAGACCAAGTGCATGCTCATCATTTTCGTCGACATTCGCCGGATTGTGCATTATGAATTTGTCCCCAAGGGTAAGACTGTTAACGTTGAGCTATATTGCCATGTTCTGAGGCGTCTGAGGGAGGACATTCAGCGAAAAATACCAAAACAGTGGCATGCGGGCAATTAGGTGCTCCAACATGATAATGCAGCCGCACACACTGCGATGAAACCATGTGACTTTATCGAGCACAACAACATGATCATCATTCCTCACCCTAGTACTCAGCAGATTTGGCCCCCCTGTGACTTCTTCCTCATTCTGAAGATTTAAGTTAAAGCTCAGAGGTCATTGGTTCAACACCGTGAATGAGATAAAGCTTGAATCACAGGGAGTGTTGTGCACGCTTCAAGACAAGGACTTCCAGGGAGCTTTCCAAAAGTGGAAAAAGCAGTGAAATTGATGTATTGCTGTACAAGAGGACTACTTTGAAGAAGATAGTGGCAAATTTAAATCAAGTAATTTATTTCCACTTTACAGAACCAATCATGAAACTTTTTGATACCAATACTTTAAAATAATGTATGAGTGATACTAAAATTACCCTTTTTCTGTCATAATCAGTAGTTATATAAGAAATTAAATAGTTTAATGGATATTTTAATTACTATTGGTTTTATAAAAGTGAGAATATAAGACGTTGTAAAAACATTGAATTTAAGTAAGAGACAGAGACAAAAAAAAAAAAAGAAGCAAAAGTAGAGTGAAGAAACATTGGATAATTACAGGATATCTGATAAATTTATAGGTTGAATGGGGCCCAAAAAAATGTTACCAACCTCTGCCTTAGACTATTCGACCCACCGAAGTGGTTAGCAATAAAATAAAATATTTGTATATTATAATAATGATTAGCAAATTAATTTACACACAAAACAGATACTAAAAAAACCACAGAAAAACAATAAAATACAGGAAAATAACAACATGCAGTAAAACAAAAGAACACATAAAAACACTCAAAAATAATAAAACACATAAAACAATAAACATACAAAAATAACAACACACATAAAAACAATAACAACACACATAAAAATAATAAAACGCGCAACAACAATAAATCTGACACCAGCAACCTTGCAACAAATAAAGCTGACAAATACACCGTTTCGTTCCAGTACCTGTGAAATGTGAGAGATGTGTGAGTTTGTACTTTGCCCTTGCCCATAGTTTGGCCTCATGGCCCCAGAGGGTGCTCCGATAACACCACTCAAACGATTCTGTCCAAGACACAAACCACTGACATCAGTATAGACGCAAGAACAACAGTATGAAATCTTATCATGTTTGAATAACATACACAAGTGGTCATGTGGTATAAGGTGGTCTCACAAGAGACCAGATTGCCAATGACAGGGACCTTAGCATGAAGCATTGTGGATGATTTTTACATATCACTCTGGATTTCCCCATCTTTTTTACATGCTAATACTATGGCACTTCTTTTAAAACACCCTTTTCAGTTCCTACCCCTTGGATCTAGACATAAATATCCATAGTGATAGGTTTAATTATAATAACAATCCAAAAAAATTGTGTATTTAGAAATAAATTATATATATATATTTTAAATTCAGCACAATATGGGTTTGTGAAGTCCATGCTTTCAATTCAAATCATACTAAAATTGAATATAATAAGTATTCTCAAAGTCGTATCAAAGTTCAAACATGTTTTGTCAAGTTATTTAATAAGGCCTACTTGAAAAAATATTATATTATACATATTTATACAAATGTAATCGGTAAAATCATTCATGAAATGTTTTATTGCACAAGTGTTTTACAGTTAATTCTAAGCTGACAAATCAAATTATTACCATCCCATCATGGAATTCAATTACTTTAGATATTTTCATATCATAATTAATTTGTAATGTACACTTCATTTGCCATAGATGGTAGCCGCCTTACCTTGACGAACAACACTATGGTTCTCTCATATAATCCAAGCCATAGTGGAACCATAAGCCTGTTACCATTCAGGGTAAACCAAGGGATTCTAGGAATAAAGTGCAAGTGAAAGAAGTGCACACGAAAAATACGGACAGAAAAAACCCCACGGCCATAAATGCTCACAGGAAGAAATGCTCACATGGAAAAATGCCCACATTAAAAGTGTGCACGCGGAAAAATGTCTATACAGACAAATGCCCCCATTCATTTTTACTTTCTCATCAAAAGAGAGAATATTGTAATCTTGAAAAAATTGAGATCAAAATAAAAGAATTAAACAAGAACAAAAAATGCATTTTAGAACTCTGCCAGTCTTCTTGTCTGTCTCTGTCTATGTATGTGCTCTAACTTGATATTTAATTTTTACAAGTTTATACCTACGTTTTTTTTTTCTCATTTTCACCCTAGCCCTCAAATTA
>CABFOV010002753.1:41884-73926 GCA_902141375.1 Timema poppense
TACACCTCTATATTTTTATATTTTACATTTCTCTGTTTTTTTATTTGTTTTAACTTGTTTTTTTTTTTTTTCTTGTTTATACCTATTTTTTTTTTTTTTTTTCATTTTTACTCTGTTCCTCAAATTAAGGGTGATGAATACTTTTTTGAATTCCAATTTCAAAAATGGCTTAAACGATTTTGATTGAAATTGATGTATAGACTATGTTTGACCTCCCAAATAAGTGAGATAACACCTTATATTTGTTTTTGGGTAAAAATTTGATGAAGGGCTATATACTGATGAGTAATTTTAGAAAATTCAAAATATTTTGAAAACGGCTCTGATAATTTTGCTCCAAATTGGTATTTGTGGTATATGTGTCACTACAAAAATAAATGGTATGGAACTGTGCACGGACTTTCTTGCTCTAGTGTTTGAAAATGTAGATATTTACTCAAAATTCATCATATAATATACACTAGTGAACAGTAGAACAAATTGTGCTATAATTCAAACAATTTTTTTGGACTCATGGTTTTAAATTTTATAATTTTAACTCTGAAAAATTAAGGTCTTCATTTGTAAATCTGGACCAATAAAAAATAACAATAATTGGTCTCCAAGGGTCAACACTTCGTATTAAAATTTTGACTTCCAGTTAAAATATTCGATATTTTATTAGGGGATGCACATCTTATAGTTAACTCATCGCTATTAAAATTCTCTTTTATAAATTTTGACCAATAAAATATGTAATTATTGACTAATGGGTATAAAATGAGAGAGATGAATCATTGCTGTAACAGAGGTGGACACAGAAGTAGAGCATGGGGGGAACGCAGGAAATCAAACCAATTAAATGAATGTTAAAAGTCACAACTGGTTTTATTGTCACATAATAATAACTCATTAACCAGAGTTAATGTTTTTAATTGTTATTGATAATATTATTAAATTATTAAAATATGGTAATTATTAATACTTAAAACAATCACATTAAGTATTAAAATTGTGAAATTTGGTATTAATGAAACTACCCAAATTTAAGTTGTGTGCGTCTAACCTTGTTGCCCAAACATTGTTTAGGTTTAAATTTATTTTATCATTTTTATTATTACTATTTCAATGTTTAATAATAAATCAAGATCTTTAAAATAATTTATTTTTAAACAACGTGCTTTAACATAATCTTTGAATAATACCATACTCATAACATGTTAATTGTTATAATGTTTAAACTTATTTCCCTCTTAATCACTAATTATGTTATTATTTTCTTTTAATAAATTTCAATCCTAATCACGAATTTTGTATTATACCCTTCATTAAGGGATTATTCTCAAGTTTAGCGTTACACTGAGAAATTACTCAAAGATTTCCTCTCAAAGTTTGAAGTATTTTTATGTTAAAATTTCTTGAAGCCCCCATCTCCCGACTCGATCTCGATGGGGGCACCAGAGTCCCTCCTGTCCTCACGAAAACCCCGGATATACCCCTGTGCTGTACAAACACTTACCCCAAGAGGTTAAAGGGAAAACAATCAACATCTTAAGAGACTTACTTATTTACTTACTCTATGGCATTAGAGAATTATTGCGTTTTAACTTAAGCAGTATCTATCCACAACTAGAGCTCACCAAATTATATTGACATATTTGCATATATATGAAACTATTGGTTTTATAAAAATATATTTCAAATAAAAGTTGTTTACTTTTAATAGTACTAGAATCGTGCAGTGATTAGTTATTTAGTATCTCAAATAGTTGCGGATATATAAAACATTTTTGCTTCTGTAAGGAACCCTAAAAGTCATTTTCATGGGAAAATAAAAAAATCAATGTTTTTCCAAATCAAAGATGATTTTAAGAACCTTCACAATTCCTTATAACACAATATACTTTAAGATCTAAACAATCAAAATAATTGACTCATCCAAGCAGTTCCTTTATGATGGCAATAAAGTTGTGCGCTTGTCATGTGTATTCAGGTGCAAGTTTGGTGCTTCAATGAAGAACAAGATAATCTCTATATGGCACTTTTTGCTATCATGGAGCTAGTAGCAGGCAATAAAGTTGTGCTCTTGTCATGTGTATTCAGGTGCAAGTTTGGTGCTTCAATGAAGAACAAGATAATCTCTATATGGCACTTTTTGCTATCATGGAGCTAGTAGCAGGTGATAAAGGTGTGTGCTTGTCATGTGTATTCAGGTGCAAGTTTGGTGCTTCAATGAAGAACAAGATAATCTCTATATGGCACTTTTTGCTATCATGGAGCTAGTAGCAGGTGATAAAGGTGTGTGCTTGTCATGTGTATTCAGGTGCAAGTTTGGTGCTTCAATGAAGAACAAGATAATCTCTATATGGCACTTTTTGCTATCATGGAGCTAGTAGCAGGCGATAAAGGTGTGTGCTTGTCATGTGTATTCAGGTGCAAGTTTGGTGCTTCAATGAAGAACAAGATAATCTCTATATGGCACTTTTTGCTATCATGGAGCTAGTAGCAGGCAATAAAGTTGTGCGCTTGTCATGTGTATTCAGGTGCAAGTTTGGTGCTTCAATGAAGAACAAGATAATCTCTATATGGCACTTTTTGCTATCATGGAGCTAGTAGCAGGTGATAAAGGTGTGTGCTTGTCATGTGTATTCAGGTGCGAGCTTGGTGCTTCAATGAAGAACAAGATAATCTCTATATGGCACTTTTTGCTATCATGGAGTTAGTAGCAGGCAATAGTGTATCCATAAATTTATGTCAAGGGAAACCAAACTAACAAAAAAAAGTTCACAATTAATGACAGCTGAAGGTTGTGAAGATGAGAGCTTTTGAGGGTAGGTTCAACTAAGCACAAGCTAGACTAGGAGTGAGATTCTCAAATTCTTATGGTTAATCGAGATTTTTAAAAATGAATATAAAAAAATTACACCACTTACTACCAGTTCAAATTCTATGGTATTTTAATTTTTAATTTGTTTTATAGCTTTAATACTACTTAATGGTGATTCAGCACTAACCTAACTTTAGGAAAAAATTAAGAGCCAAATAACCATCTTCTGTGCCCTTAAGACATCACTTTTGCAATAGACTGACTGCCAATGACAGGGAGATTGAGGTTTGAATCCCAGACGGGTGTATCGAAGGTAGTTTTTCCAAAACGGTTTTCCCCTCTCTCTCTACATAAATGCAACGCACTTCCTCAAATCCAACGTTCCTCATCACTAACACACTAATGTAATTTATAGGCCTACCTATAAGTTTAAAAGCAGGGTTAAAAACAAAAGATATTTAAACCCTAGACCATTAATTTTACACTCAACTAAATGCACTATAGCAAAAAAAGTGTTGGGTTCAGCCCTCGACATTTCCATCACTGACAATCAAATCATTTTATAATTATTGAAAGTAGAAATGAAGGTGGAAAGAGGAACAGAGGTTTACAATAGACTTAATCTTTGCCACATGACAGCTGATGGAACGAAGGTAAGAATATGGGAAAGACGTGGTAATGGTATTTATGGATATGGATATGGAGAAGAAATATGATAGTGTGGATAGAAATAAAGTTTGGAGAGCGATGGAGGAAGCCAAAGTGGAAAGAGGAGTTGTATTAAGAATGAAAAGCATGTATAAGGATAGCAAGAGTTGTGTTAAGATGGAGAGAGTAGGAAGACAGAGTGGTTCCAAATAAAAAATGGAGTAAAGCAGGGGTGTACCCTTTTACCACTACCATTTGTAGTGGTAATGGAAATGGTCATTAATAAAGTTGGAGGAAAGAATGAAAGCAATGATGTTTTCTAATGACTTGATGGTATGGGGAGAGAAGGGGAAGGAAAAGGAAATACAGAAACAGCCACAGGAATGGAATGTGGAAGTGAAAAGTGTGGAATGAATTTTATTATGACAAAGTGTGTAGTGACAGTAAAGGCAAGGGAGAGGGTAAGATCTAGTAAAGATATAAAGTTCGATGTAGTAGGGCTTAGATAAGTACAAATCGTAAAACATCTTGGAAAGAATGATTGAGGAGAAAGGTGGAAGTAGAGAGGATTTAATTTGAAGAGGACAGGAGGGAGAGTAATTGTTCTATAGGTGTGTAAGAGACCTGCTATGGAGAAGGGAAGTGCCCTCTAAAGTGTATGGAAGTGTTTAACAGGGCATAATTTGTACCCATTGGAAAGTGGAGGCCATGGAAATTAAGTTTTTGAGGGGTATGTTAGCTGTCATGGGGAGAAATAGGATTAGGAAAGAGTGGGGGTACAGGGAGTACATGAGATAGTAGAAGAAGCAAGAATGATATGGTATTGTTAGGTAATGAGGATTGGAAAAGACAGGATGCCAAATAAAAAGTTGGAAATGAAGTATGTAGGAAGAAGACCAAATGGGAGGCCGAGAAAGAGATGGGAGTAGCAGATATCAGAAAGTGTTTAAATGAGAGGAGGAGAAGAATTGAAGAAATTAAAGGAGGAAGAGTGGTGTGCAGGATATAGGAAGATGCAGGCATTTTACTAAACTGACCGAGCCACAGGTTGGACACAGTTTATGATAATAATTGTTAATAAATGACCTGCCTATGAAATATGGGTACTTGATTAGGAAGTATTTTATTTCTTGTTTAGTGAATGAATTTGTTTCATCAAGTAGCAACTTACCATAGATAAATTGGAAATTAACATTTTCTTACCTGTCTTGGGGTGAGCACAGGTTTATGAAGTCTTGCAACTGTGGTTGTCGGCGGAGACCCCG
Source organism: Timema poppense (assembly GCA_902141375.1). Lineage (NCBI taxonomy): Eukaryota > Metazoa > Arthropoda > Insecta > Phasmatodea > Timematidae > Timema > Timema poppense. Next base: position 46,604 of record CABFOV010002753.1, read on the forward strand.
AAGGTGCAAGTCTCCGTGTAGAGGGGAAGCCCTTGCTTAGAGGCCTTACCTCTGCCGAGGTGCGACTCCGCACCAAACGGGGTCCAGAGCTCACCGGCTTAGGTACCACAGAGATTGGACTGCCGGTGTATCGCGACACAGTAGAGTATGCAGGGGGTGGCTTCGCTACGCCAGAAACCACACCGAGTGTTGCAGCACTACGCGCTGGCGTGCGAGGGGATGCCACAGGTGAGCGAAGCGCCACTGTCAAACAAACAAAATTTATATTATTTTTATCACCGCATTTCAGTACCCATTTAGGCTATTATGTTAGGGATCAGGTTGTTTGAATTTAGAGGTAAAGTGAAAAACCATTTAGGAAAAAAAACCTCTCAGTTAAACAGACCAGGATTTGAACCCACATCTCAATGTCCCCTGTCAACAGACCAGTCAATTGAGAGAGCAACACTTTAGACAATCTGAACAATAAAAGAAGTCCCATGCAATTATTCAACTTCTCCATATCATTACACCCAGCGAATATATAATTATTTCATTAAATAAACTTTATTAAGTCTTTCATGGGGCTGTATTCTTAATTTATATTAAGGTTTAAACCAGGATGGATAAATTAATAATAATGGATTAGAAGTTGTAGTATATATTTGGAAGAAGGTACAAGAAAGGTGGATAAACACATATACAAGGGAACAACCACAATATGGCTCTTATAATAGAAAGAAGAACACAGTTCACAGCTTACACTGCTGCCACCAGACAGAGTTATTGGCTGCCTCTTTAAGATGGGTGACAATCGATTTTCATAAAGTCAGCCAATATCGCTCTGTTCGGTGGCGCCAATGTAAAGTGTGTTCATCTTTACAATGTAACAACCATATTGTATTGTTCTTTTTTATATGTTTTCTATACATATTTCCCGTACTTTCTCCCAATTATACATTACAAATTACCTCAAGTAGAGAATAGAGGTTTTCCTTAAATAGGAAGAGAAGTTGTGTTTTTTATACATAGTATATACGTTTATATAACACAACTTTTAGTTTTTCTATCTACATAAGCACCAACCATTTTCAAACTGTAGCGAGGTCAGTTTAGTAAAAATTTCTTTATCCCATGGATCTAAATATTTAATCCAATCACTGCCATCCATACAATGAAATCATAACTGAAAAACAATCAGTTGTCAACCTTGCAGTTTATCTAAGATCATCAGTCTACAATCTTAACAAGAATAAACTGTCTGTGGCAGTGATATCTTGTCGTGTGAAATTTGCTTATATGTTTTTTTAGTGTTATATCCAAACAACTTCCAGCACAACACAGAGAAGTGTGTCGGCTATCCCTCCTGATTTAAACCATTTTTTGGCCTTGTGCTCTATTCCAAATAACCTAAAACTATATTATTATTATTAGCACCGCGTCTTACTACCCGTTCGGGTTATACGCACTTATGCTGATGTGTCATGGTAGGGTGATTGTGAGATGAAATGGAGAACCTACAGTTTAACGTGGAATCCGAACCACGGTGGAGGCCTGGCATTCCCCAACATTCACAAGATGTCTTGCCAGAGGTAAAGGAAGGGTTTGGTAATCAGATAAATCTGTGCCAGGACCGCGGATTGAACCCCGGCCACCAGCACAGAAGTCTTACACCTTACCCCTAGACCACCAGGTCACCTAAAACTATATTAAGTAATGTAATTAATCTCCAGAACCAACCTGTACTGCGAAGGAGAGGTTTATTGCTGCTAGGTGGCATCGGTGCAGTAGACACTGTCGTAGTGATGACAGTTGCAGTGTTGGTGGTAGCGACAGGGGCCAAAGAGATTGGTTGTGCAACTGGAATGAACTTCAAACCCCCATCGGAATCCTCAATGCACAGTTCCATGTCTGTCTGGGATGCCTGGTGGACCATGGAGGGCTTGTCTTCCTCAGTTACGTTGTCTAGCTGCTTAGCCATAGACATACCATCATGTACCGATGTACTGATGACCGATTTATCCAAACTTGTAATTAAAGTATCATTAGTGTGAATTCCGTCGTTTAAAATATTGGTAATTTGATTTTCAATATCAACAACCTCGTTGTTTGAAGCATTATTTTTTATATTCGTTGATTGGTGAGTGTTGTTACATGCAAATGACTTACTTCCAACTGATTGATTATCACTACAGCTACAACTCTCTATCGGTGTTACATGTACCATTGGAACCACTGGTATGTTAGCGTTAGCTATTTCATTATTTGTTTCAATTTTCAAATCAACATTTATCTCATTTTCATCTCCACCTATATTTGTATTTCCCATGTTGGGAGATTCAGGCGTATAAGTTAGCAGCACAGCTGGTGTGGTTAAAGGCGTAACTGTATCTGTAGTTATGGCAGCTTCAACTTTGTCAGACATCAAACTGACATTGGCTGCGACAGTTTGATCAGCTTTATAATGATCAATTATTGTAGAAATGTTTGATGTTTCTATTATTTTTACATCACTGTCAACCCTAGTGACATCAGTCATCTTAATATCTTCACTTTTATTAATTAATATTGCAGGAATGGAAGTTTCGCTTGACACGTTAGGCACAACTGTCTTGTTGTCAATGGAGTGAATGGTAGGAATGTCATTCGTGGCTTGTTGCAGCTCTAAAAATGTATGTTTTTTACTCAGTTGTGCGGCCAAGACAACGGCCGTGTCATAAGTTTTATTTTGTGGAGATCTCTTCGGTCTCATTGCGCTATGAGTCTGTAATCATAATACTTTGATATTACACTAACATTAAGGAGTATTATTTATTTTTATTTATTTAGCCCCACATCTTACTACCCGTTCGGGTTATACGATTGAGTACTAATTATGCTAATGGATTAGGAATTGGGGAGGTTTGATTTTAGAGGAAGTGAACCCACATTTGAGTGAAGGGAAAATGGAAAACCATTTAGGAAAAACCACAAGTTCACCCGAGCGAGATTTGAACTTGAATCTCCCTGCCCTTTGCAGTCTAGCTTAACAATAATCTAGCGCGATGGCCAACTACACCATCGAGATGGGTATTAGGGATTAGTGATGGGACCCTAGAGTACATGATCACTAAAATTTCTAAGGATATTTGAGATTCAAGAAAATATGGGACTCAATATTTAAATTTAAAAAAAATTAAATTAGTTTTTATTGAAATTTGTAGTTCATCTGTGGTCTAGTGGTTAGAATTCCCAGCTACCAATCCAGAATTATTGGGTTCAATCCCCAGCCTTTCCTGATTTTGGGTCTGGAACGGGATCAACTGAGCTTTGTAAGGACAAATGAGGAGCTACTGCATCATTGGTCTAGAAAACTGAGATTGACAATCGGAGGGTTCCTTGTGCGAACTACACAACACAGAAGTTGGCACTATCTTCACCAACAGATGGTGACCATTCGGTCGGTATGGCTTGATTGCGAGCTGACACTATGGACTTTTATCCCCCCACAAGTTATATAGTAGAGCTTTAAAGATAAATTAACCACCTGGATCCTAGAGTGAACTTAAAAAGAAAAAAAAATGTTTTCTTGAACCCAGAAAAAATTCTGGTTTTGATAGATGACCTACCTTTCCCGATGAGGACTTCCTCACTTCCCAAGTGAGGGAGTTGGGCCGTTGAGGTGGTGGGGTGTTCTCGTACTCCCACCTCAGTCGGTACCACTCTATCAAACTATGGAAGTCTCGCGTGTAGTTCTCAAGGACCAAGATTACTTCCTACCCAATTGAGAATATTGAGAGTTAAAGTGAGGTAAAGGTAAAATCCTATGTTAGGTATTCAATAAGTGTTGAGTGAACTCATCATTGTGAAAGGTGTGGGAGGGGAAGCCAGTGCTTTTGAAACAGGAATATGTAGATCTATGTTAATTTTTACAGGCATCCAAGTTTAGTTGTTGAAGGTTTATCATAGCATAGATAAGTCATTTAATTTCCATTTGAATGTGCTCATTTTATTTAGTCTTGTCCATTCTTTATGAGTTTTTATTTACTTTTTTTTAGTCTTTTTTTGTAAATTTAGAATGTTTGTTTTAATTATTATAACTGGTATTCTATTGGTAATTTTTTTGACAATTTTTATGTCATCAAAATTCAAGCCCTGGTTATAATGAAAATTTAAAGAAAAAATGCTTAACATCTAGTTTCTATTTTAATAAGAGTGTGCGAGTACTCAAAAGTTTGAGAGAGTAGAGTTTTAATAGATGCTTGAACCCAAATTGTAGACTTTTAGAGTAAATAAATTTTAGTACTCAAGAGTTTTCATTTTTTTCGCTCAAATATTCCTAGTTTAATTGATTTTATTAAATCATTAGATACATTTTATATCATAGCATATAGAGTTTCTCAATATTTGATTCTTTTAATTAAGAAAATTGTATAATTACATTAAATATATTTAAAAAATCAGAATTTGTGTTAGTAGAGTATTTTTGACAAAATAAATTCATTCAAAGAAATCTTTGTTTGTACTTATGATTTATAAATGGATCTATTACAGAAATTCAACTTTAAGTATTGTATTGCTTTATATTATCAGACTAAAACCAACGCGATTTTTTCATTTGAAAGCAATTAAGTGAAAAATGCCTACTTGTATAGCAATATATTTTACAGTTATTTTTTATATCCCTATTTCCTCATGAGTTATATTAATATTTTTTAACAAGATTAGAATTTGGGATAAGAAAGTAAATTTAATATTTGGATTTGTAAAATAGTTAATTTGACTCAACTCTAATTTAAACACATAATTTAGTGATCATTAGAGGCATCTTAAGACTACCTCCTTAACACATTCAACAAAGCCTCATATGAAACTAGTCTTAAAAAAATACTGACTCTATATTATGTTGGAAAATGACGCCTTGTAAAAGGAACTGGGCTTAGAACATTTAGTTTACGCAAACCAATATTGTGGTCACAGATCTATAACTCATCTACGTTAGAACTGTAGGTAACTGGCAGCTAGCTAAAATTACCAGATCTACTCTCATGTATGGCATTCACTAAAAATATGATTTACAAGACAATATTTTGAATTTTTATTATATTTTGGAAGTCAAATCTTTCACAAGACACCAATTTGTTTTTAATTATGTTTTTCTTATAACAGTTGTTACATATTCTGCCATTTATTTATGCAGCATAAAATATTAACTGATAAACAAGATAAGAACAGCTACATGGCCCATTACAAACTGCAAGCCAATCAAAAGATTTCAGCTTGATCTGCTAATTGTATTCCCATAGTGTTAAGTGCCATCATCGCTAATTACAGAAAATGGTGTGATAATAGACTAAAATTACTTCCTGATGAATTAAGAATGTGTTAGATATATAAGGGGAGTAACTGTACAGTAATAGGTACACAATGTAGGTGATGGGAAAGAAAATAGCCTGAAAACATGATTACACCTTCATTTTCTAATGAATAAACACTGTGATCACCTTTTGTACAAACATATTTTGCGGTCAACATTAAGATTTTACTATTAATGTTATTTTATTAGTCCAGTGAAATCTCCCTTAACAGACACCTCTGAATAGCAGATTTGTCTTTATAACAGACATTTTCAATTTCCCCAGCAAAATAATATGGGCTCTTCGTCTTTTCGATAAAGGACTTTCTCAAGAACGAACACAAGACACTGCTAGAGATGCAAATTTATGCGCGACAATATATAAACCTCGAACTAAAATTGCAAACACTAGTCCATATACAGTATTTAAGTGTAGAAATGCCAGGAATGTCAAGGTCTCGTGTGAAGTGTGAGTTGTTCCAGCATCTTTGTATGTGCTTGTGCTTACATATACAGTACAGAAAGAAGGCTTACTCTTCATATTTTAAATTTTAATTTTTGTTTCAGTTTTTTTACCCCTCTTCCCCCTTGTCGCCATTTAGTGAACTTCCTTTCCAATGTTATGTCACAATATCATGTAGCCCTCACACCTATTTAAAAAGTGTTTTTAATTATAGAGATTGTATAACCTTTTTAGTGAAATAAGTTCATAAGTTATTGCCAAGCTTAACAATTGAAGTTGATGAGTCAATCATTATATGTTTATGTGTGCACGCAGCCAGGTTTATTAACACAAGAATGTTGACCCCAATATGCTTAATTGTAATATGATGTCACACCTCATCTGACTCTCCCTCCCCCCTCGTCACACTTGGTCACGCCGAGCACCCTATATGTGTACATAGTTTATGGACAGCCCCTTAGCAGCTTGGCAAAAAAAAATGTGTTGGCACTCAGGTGTGTTTAGTTGATATTGCAAATCATTATGGGTCATCTAACATCTCTACGATTGGCACGCCCCTCAAGCAAGTTCTCCTCTCTATTTATGAAAATTATATGAATCAAATTTTATTTGTAGTTTAAGTCAATAACACATCACAAAAAAGGATAAAATAAAAATAATTTTTTTTAAATACCTACATTAGATTTCACTCGGCCTATATGGTATGAAAGGAAAAGAAAATACAAGGAAGGAAAGGAACAAATCAATGAGGTTTCTCATTAAGGGCTAATTTACCTTGCATTCGGAAACACTTTCGTTGGATTCACATGTCTGGTAAATGTCATCAACAGCTCTTTGCAGATTTCCGAAAAGAAATGCCCAGTGCCTGGCTTGGAGTTCTAAATAAAAGAAAAAATATAAGTAATAAATATATATTAATATTGTGGAAGAACATTTTAATATGTAATAAGAAACCAAGTTAAAATATTTTCTTTTGCACTGAGTCTTAACTATTCAGGTTACACACTTATGTAGCTACTAATTAAAATGAAGGGTTAAGGAAGAGGAAGTGTACCCACATTTGGGTGAAGAGAAAGTGGAAACCGATCAAGCAAAAACCCCTCAGTAAACCCAACGGGGATTAAACCACAGACCATGCAGCCGCCAAAGCGAGTGATAATAGTTTAAAAAATATATAATTCAGTTGTAAATGTATCAAAATAACGTGATAGTGGTAATTTAAAATAAATATGTATAGGTATACAATATAAAACAGTCCTAACATTTTAAGTAGTAAAGCAATTAATTATATATGAAAATATTGGCAAAGCAAAATAAATTAGATATAAAGATTGTGAAATTTACAGTTATAATAATTTGAACCAATAATGAAAAACCTTTAATTTATTTTTTAATGTATAAGATAATTTATAAATTTACAATCTGACACCTTAGCTCAGTTTGTAGTGTGTGTCTGTCTTATGAGCTAAGGGTCCTGGGTTCAATTCTCAGCCTGGCCAAAAAATGAATCATTGATAAAAAGTGGGTTTACACTTAACAGTGATTAATTAATGGGTGGGGACTGGATATTGTGTCTGGCCTTGTCTTAATTTAGAGTATAAGGCAGATGAAGCTACGGCAGACCTAATAAGCCAGTCGTGGAAAATATATGGCTTGAATAAAAAACTGACCCAGACCACAGGCTGGAAACCGTAATGGATGTAAAAAAAAATTAACACCTTTAAAACATTTTATGTTAAATTCAAATAAAGTAACAAGACTACAATATACATAATTGTTGATTGTTTTATATAAAGTCAATGTTGGATGTTGCTAGAATTTAATATACATTTTAATTTAAAGGGGAATGAATTTATCAAGATTTCTGTAAATTAAAAATAGAGTTTATAAAATTTGAGATTTTATATTTCCTTATCTAATTTTTAGTCCTTTATTCCTTGTTAATGGCTGCACAATTTATTTTAAAATTCAACGTCTTACCACCTGTCCAGGTTATCCTCATTTATAATAATGGTAGATATTAAAAATATAAAATTTCAGAGGTAAGGCACCCACATTTGATTGGAGAGAACATAGAAAGTAATTTGGTAAAAACTACCCTCTGTACACCGGGCAAGGATATGAACCACGACCACAGTGTCACCAGAAAACCGGGCTGGATGAGCTCAGCATTTTAACTTGCGTGATTTGGATATCTAGGATATCAGGGACTTTCTGACCCCGACATATCAAACAAGACAAGACCCTTAGTATAAGCACCCACCAGTGCAAATTTTGGCTAATATATAAAGCAAAGGATACCTACTGCACCAAGGAAATTAGGTCGAGGATATCCTTGGCCAAGGAAGCTTTCAACAAGGAGAGGTTAACTGTCTTCTGCATCAAGTCATAGAAACATGTTATTATAAAATAAAAAATTGTGACAAAACCGTTCTATGGATTTTAAATCGGTTTTCACCAATGAAAAGGAATGTATATTATCTAAAAAGAAGACTCTATATTACTTTTACTAATCATACAAATTAAGTTATACAATTAAAACTATCACATTTTCATCCTCGCACTATTTTGTTAATAATGACTTCATTAAGTAAAATATTCAAAATTGAATTTTACTACATTAAGCATTACTATTTTTACTTCAATTTTCTTGGATTATAATTTTTAATCAAGGTCCTATTTTTTTATTTTTTAAATGAATAATTACTTTAACAAGATTAATATTGGTGTAAGTATTAATGTTGGAAAAATAAGAAATCACAAAGCTAGATAGTATTTGTCTCCTTGTTTTAGCTATTTATTTATAATTTATTAAGTCAATACTAAGTTTTAAAAAGTTATTTATAAAATTAAAATTAGTTTGGTAACCATTGTGTAACACTGCTTGTAAGAATATCAGGAACTACGTGTACCGTTTGCAATTTACTAGGTTCTTCCATTTACAGCGTTGCCACGATCGTTTTAGAAGTTGCGAGACAAGCTAATAACCATTTATTCCAATATTGTGAGGCTTTAAAATCATGTTCCCACTATGTTAAACCAGAAATAAGAATCAATGTATTTGCCTGAGAATGGTAGGTCTTCAATTTAAGCATTGATATTTAAGGCGCTAGAATAGTCAAATAGAAATCCACAAACCTCTTGTGATTTTAAAATGTTCATGGGCTGAGATGTGTGTGTACAAATGTGTGTACAAGAGAACTGGGTTGTGAGACCAGTGACTTTATTGTTCCTTTCCTCTCTCTTTGTTTAGTTCAACCCCCTCCGTTCCCACCTTTTGAAAGGTAGTAGGTAGGTATTGTAGTTTAGGCTGAGGGCTGACCATAGGAGCATGAAAATACTCATTGATTCAAACCAATTTTTAAAATATATTTGTTGCGTGTGGTGGGCATATAATTGAATATTATATTTTTAGCTCATTAAGTGAAAATGTTTTTATATTTTCTAAGCACCTCGTCTTACTAACTGTTCACATTGAATAAATAGTTCATATTATTGTACTCAAAGACAAATTAGCTTAAAATCCGAACACGAAAATATGGATGAACATTAGTTAATAATAGTGAATAGAGACCTATTTTTGTTTTTAAACTATTTAATTTTACTGAACTTAACATTATTTAGAATAATATCGATTAAAAATATTAGCCTTTTTACTTTCTCATAGGCTAAAGAAATTTTAGTAATCATGGAAGTTTTCGGCCTCAAGATTATGATATTTGTAACATTCTATGTGGACCCACACTTAAAAAAGTGTATCTTAAATATATATATATGTATATATATTTTATTTGACTTGTGAAACATTTAAGGTACAATAATATAAAAATATAAAACTGTTTTACAAAGTAAAACTAATAAAACCTTATCAATTTACATATACGAATTTTAGATTATTTAAACAAATACAAGCTTAAGTTTTGAAGACAGTTTTATAGATGATCATAAAGTATACATAGACCTATCTTTAGATAAAAATATTTTACATTATATAATAAGCAGCATCCAGAAATTTTTAAAAATGTAGCCTCTACATTATACAATCAGCCCTAAGAAAATTTACTTACTAATATGAAAAGCTATTTAGACAGTAAATATATATTTTTAAAGAAAAAAGAAAAGCTTTTGGTGAGATAGTGTGAAGACAATAACTATATTGTGTAAATATTGTGTAATATATTGTGTAAAGAAACATTAATAACCAATATAAATAATATGATATGAAATGATGTGTGTTTGTCCTTTATGTTATACCTTTTACATGTTCCTATCTGTGTGTCCTAACATTCTTTACAATTTTCCATTTTCTCTTTTTTTTCCCTCTTTTAGGAAGTTGTGTTACGCGTTTCATTCTTTTGCGCTTATAGTTTTTAAGCTTGTCTATGACAAACTTATGTCAATATTACCCAACCTAACATAAAACACCTTAAATTTGTAGATACATGAAAGGTTAGGCGTCACTTTCGCAAGAGACTGGACTTCGATGACAGGGTGATCAGGGTTTGAATTCCAGTCATAACTTCTATTGTACTTTTATAAATGCCTTGTGTACTTTAATTTATTAATTATATACTGTTGATACAGTTGATAGCTTATATATTCGAGTGACCCAAGATGTTAAAGAGACATATTCCCTTGCCTAAACTCCAATTTTGGAATCCATGCATAGGTCTATATCTTCCCCCTTTCCCCCATTTCTTGAGTCCCACTATAATACTTTTTAAACTATTTTAATGTATTTTCAGATGACATTCTGTTGGAGCGATTGTGTAAGGATATAAAAATTATGAAAGAACGAGGATTTGAACCCTGGTCATTCAGCTCTACTTTCTAACTTCTGTACCTATTGAACTATCCGGGATCTCCTTGTCAGTTCCATTACCCAAATAAACCTCTAAGCGTACTGGTGTAGTTAAATACATTAAATATCAACACTTGTTACAAGTAGACTCTAATTATTCAGTAAATAATAATATAGGTATTTCATTATTGTAATTTGCGATTCTGATTGTATTTACATTATACTTATATTACCAATATATAGTTGTTAATTTTCATTATATGTTGGAAGTAATATTTTAGTAATGAGAAAATTAAAATATTTGTATAACTATTGATACAATAAAATGTTTTAGAATAAATCAGTATTAGCCTGCTATTATCATGTTTTAATGTTAAATTGTAAGCATAATAATTAAAGTGTATCTACTATTAAATAGAAAATACAATTTTATTAATTAATATGTATTATTTATTTAATTATTGATGATTAATTTTGTAATTTAATGCATATTCACACTTCTGGAATGGTATATTTTCAAGGAGACTTTAGGCTATCACACGAATTTTTTTTTTGACGTGAATACATCTTTAAATTTGCTACCATACGGGGGCAATACAAAAAACCTAATGCTAACAAAATCGGGGGATACAGTTTGGCGTTGTAGTTTCGAATCTATCCTCTACATCCAAAATTAAATTATACCACTGGATAGCTAAAAGATCAAAGAATGCATTACAATACGCAAGAACAGTGATGCATCGCGCTCGGTGGAGGGGGAAGCACCGCCATTTTTTTTAGCACTGCGTCTTAATATTACCATTTTTCCTATTGTGTATAACCTCTTGTCTGACCTATAGCCATTTAAATGCACTAATAGGGTATAGGAAATAGTAAGGTAAAATTTAGAGATATTGTAACCAAATTTGCGTGGAGGTAGAGTGGGGAAAAAAAACCTCTTTGTACAAAAACACCCAGGCAGGATTTGATGCATGGCCACCTTATCACTGGCAAACCCGACTATAATCCAATTTGATTATGAATGGACATATCCGAGCGCAAGAACACTTCCAATTCATGTATGCTTTGGCCAGGATGAATTTCAATGAAAGACCAAACCAGTTGTAAAAATCTTAGGTACTCTCCCCTAATAGCTCTCGTCAAGTCTCAACCCCCCTTCAATACAGAGGTGATTGATATCTGTGATAAAGGTTTCAGAGGATTATAGCTTTGTTTTGTTTGCTTGCTAACTCAATCTCGCTCTTTGAATGGATGAAGGAGAAGGGGGTGGGCTGGAAAGTGCTGAAAGCTCTGGCAACACTGTGGGCTCACTGAGCCACTAAAGACAAAGTATAACTCAATCTCGCTCTTTGAATGGATGAAGGAGAAAGGGGGTGGGCTGGAAAGTGCTGATAGCTCTGGCATCACTGTGGGCTCACTGAGCCACTAAAGACAAAGTATAACTCAATCGGTTTCTTCTGATACCATAAATTAGGGGCTTGCGCTGATACGACTCTTCACTTCCACCGACCATTGACCTAGGCCCTTAAGGAAATAGGAGCTTAGGAAGAAAAAATATTATATGACTTGAAGGAAAGAGGAAACTTCTGTGAGCTGAAGGAGGAGGCAGAAGACAAGGCGCATTGGTGGTCTAAGTTCACTGACAAAATGAATGGACCTGTCGTAAGACATAACACCAACTAATAATAATTTATTTCTATGTGTATTGTTTAACACCACACATTACTAATGGTTCTGGTTATACGCCTGTATGTAATTACTATAATGGGTTAGGGATGATTTTTATATAGATTTTAGAGAAGACATAGAAGACAGAAGACATAGAGAGATAACATAAGGAGTGAGGATGAGAGAGAAGCTAGTAGTGAAGGAATAAATGGAGGAAAACTTAAGGTCATTAAGGTTCAGATGGTTTGGCCACGTGAAAAAATGGAAAACGGAGGAACACCACATGTATATATGGAGAGGCAGGAGACCAGTTGAACGACCAGGAGGTGGGTGGGCCAGATAAAGGAAGATGTAGAGAAGAAAGGAAAGAGCTGGAGAAGATTAATGAAAAGATAAATGTTTCTGGAGTGTGTGTTGGAGAGAGCTTGTTCGCAAACATCCTACCCGACAAACTGGAGGAGTTCCACGATGATGATGATGATGATGATGATGATGATGACAAAGGAAGACATTCAGAGGTAATCTACTTTTATTTACATGGAATGAGAATGGTAAACCATTTAGGAAAAACTACCCTGAGTAGACCCGACAGGGATTTAAACGCCAATCTCTGCATCACCAGCAGATCAAGCTAAAACGAGCATGACGCCTTAGAGCTTTCAGCCACTGAAGCAGGTTTGGCTACTATCGGTGAAATATAAAGTGAGAAGTGATTTGACTCCAAAATTCCAAGAATAATCAGAGTACAGCAGCAGAATAGTGTTGGAAGATATGTGGGTATATTTAAGTGACTGGACTTTTTAGATCAGATTACAGAGGAGATATACAACCAAATTGTGCTGTTTTTTGATGCCTGTAGGCCAGTCAACATCCGAAAAACATTAAATGGAAATGGATTGTTCGGCCAGAGCGGACTGTGTTCCAATGGAGGTCAAGATAGGGGAGGAGGCAATGACTTCGGCATTTGAAACAAATTAAGGGTTATATTAGGACCAGTAATTATAAAATACTACACAGCATGGCCACAAAATCTCATAAATAAAATTTCCTGACTTTTACCCGATGGAAAGATTTAAAAAAAACCTTACCTAAATTCATATCATGATTTATGAAAACGTTTAATAAAATCCAAATACTCAAAGCAAGAGCTTCAGAGAGGAGTGTGTGGAGAGCAGATGCCTACCAACCTGTGGAATGAAGAGTAACTAAGGACAAGTTCCTTCAAGAAACCCATTCAACGTCGATACCTACCTGCCTTCTTGTCTCGGCCGGTTGACGCAGATCTCACCCGAGAGCCTGGCTTGAGGGAGTCAAATGGCCGGTTACTGGCTCTGGCCGCCTCAGGATCCTTCTTTGGCTCATTTGGGGCCCGAGGAGATGTCGGGGGTTTACGAGTCAACGCCTTGCCACCTGAAAACCATTACAGCCTCACAGGTTAAATAATTGTGTTATACAGGTAGACAGATTGACAGAGTATGGACCTTTTTTGTTTTTAACTTGTCTTAGTACAAGTTCAGATTGTACACTTTTTATTTGTACTGCAGCTTACTACCAGTTTGTGTTATACACACACATATGTACTAGTTGCGCTTATGTGTTACTGATGAGGATAGTTTAATTTAGAGGAAGAGTACCCACATCTGCATGGAGGAAGAGTGGAAAACCATTTAGGAATAACCATCCTTAGTACATTCAAATGAGATTCAAACACTGATCTCCCTGTCATCTGCAGTCAAGTCTATTGTGAGAGTGACGACCTAGTGTTCGACCACCGAAGCAGGTATACAAACATGTATATGTTGATGATGATGAAAATAATAACAACAACAATGGTCTTTATTTATCTGGCGAAGTTAAGGAGTTAGCCTTCTCTTCCACTTAACCAGTGTTGAATACAACATACACTATTACATTTATTGAAATACAATTTACTAAAGGAATATTCAAATAAGTATAAAAACATTCACACATGCATTCATACACTCATTTAAAGCTCAAGTAGTTTCAAGAACACAGTTTAACTTGTTAAACAAGATAAATTGCTTAATCACACACTTGAAGGAAATTTTAGATGTTAAGTGACAAGTCACGTTATCTAGTTTGTTCCAAGTCTGTGATGCCAGGACAGTGAAATAACGAGCATATGTTTGACATCTATGTATGGGAATAGACCTCTGTAGAGTGGATTCTGATCTAGTAGCTCAGCTGTGTTTATCCTTCAGAAATAGGAACCGTGAGGAGAGGTATTGAGTCTGAGATGTTGATATATTTTGTGAACAATACTAATAAGTTTAGCCTTTGCCTTTAATTTATTCTTAACCAACCCAGTTTATTAAAATACTTAAAAATATGGTCATGCCGTTTTAAGTTAAATATGTATTGAACACATGTGTTTTGTAGTCATTGTAGTTATTCTGCTAGATTGTTTCTTAAGTCATTGTATACTTAAAGTGTGGCATTATTAAGCTCTGGACAAAGATAATTCGTACATTTTCTGGGAGAAAATTCTTTAGCCTTCTCAGTGAATGTAAGCAGGCATACACTTTCTTGCAAATCGAAGTTACCTGATTTGTCCAATTAAGATTTTCATCAATAATCACACCAAGGTTTTTAGTAATTGTTGTTAGTTGTACAGTGGATACTCTTAATCGTATGTCAGTCAGTAGGGAACGGTCCACATTCAGTAGTAATCTGCTTGTTCCTTTAAGAATGGCTTGAGTTTTTCAGACCAAGCATTTATTGCAGCTAGGTCAATATTTATTCGTTGTATGGCTGTATTTATTGAAGAACAGTCAGTGGAAATATATATTTTAAGGTCGTCTGCATACATGTGATATTTACAGTATGACATTGAAACAGTAATATTGTTCACATAGAGAGAAATAAGCAATGGCCCTAAAACTGAGCTCTGTGAACACCAGCCTCAACTGGGCGCCATGTTGAGAACGTGTTGCCTATCATAACACTTTGCTGGTGTCATGTTGAGAACGTGTTGCCTATCATAACACTTTGCTACAGGCATACACTTTCTTGCAAATCGAAGTTACCTGATTTGTCCAATTAAGATTTTCATCAATAATCACACCAAGGTTTTTAGTAATTGTTGTTAGTTGTACAGTGGATACTCTTAATCGTATGTCAGTCAGTAGGGAACGGTCCACATTCAGTAGTAATCTGCTTGTTCCTTTAAGAATGGCTTGAGTTTTTCAGACCAAGCATTTATTGCAGCTAGGTCAATATTTATTCGTTGTATGGCTGTATTTATTGAAGAACAGTCAGTGGAAATATATATTTTAAGGTCGTCTGCATACATGTGATATTTACAGTATGACATTGAAACAGTAATATTGTTCACATAGAGAGAAATAAGCAATGGCCCTAAAACTGAGCTCTGTGAACACCAGCCTCAACTGGGCGCCATGTTGAGAACGTGTTGCCTATCATAACACTTTGCTGGTGTCATGTTGAGAACGTGTTGCCTATCATAACACTTTGCTGGTGTCATGTTGAGAACTTGTTGCCTAAACACTTTGCTAGCACCATGTTTAGAGCGTGTTGCCTATCATAACACTTTGCTGGCAACCATGTTGAGAGCATGTTGCCTATCATAACACTTTGCTGGCAACCATGCAAATATGATCTCATGCACTGGATACTGCCTGGAGAGAAATTAAATAATACATGCAATTTTTCTAAGAGAATATTAAAATCCACAGTAGTAAAAGCTTTTGAAAAATCTAATAATATAAGAAGTATGAACTTGCGCTTATCCATGGTTAGTCTAATATCGTCTGTGACATTTATCAACACGATACATGTACTATGATGTGATCTGAATCCTGATTGATAGACCGTTGTGTTTGTTATTTAGGTACTGGCGTAGTAAATGCGGGATACTGTCCAGTCATGAGTGAGAAGTTGAATAGGTTAGTTATTGTTGACATAACATTTCTTAAAATTGTTTGTATTAACAATATTGAAATTTTGTCTATAACTTGTGCTTTCGATTTTATTCTCATTATTGATTTGTATACCTCATGTTGTGTCAAATGTGCAAAGTAGAAAATACTGTCATCATTATAGTTATTATTATTATTTGCATTGGACGAATAAATGTCGTTTATAGTTTGTATTCTAGCCATCTTGTTAGTTAAATTATGAATGTGAAAAAACTCTTCATTAAGTTTATTGGGAGTGATGTGCATATAAGTGCTTTTGGGTAGTGTGTCCCACTCCCGTCCTCCACAGTTCCCTCCATAGTTTTTTGGGTGCTGGGCTAGTATTTGAGAGTGAAAGGGAAAAGTCCATTTTAGCTTTCCTAATGGCCTGGGTACATTTATTACGCAGACGTTTATAGGCCTCAAAATTTATATTGTCTGTGAGTGGCTTAATTTTTGATTTTTGTTTAAATTTTGCATATGCTTGATCACGACTCCTCATCTTAATGTCTTTAGTCATCCAAGGCACAGGTGGTCTACTTACACGTTGAGTTTTTACTGGTGCATGTTTATCGTACAAGTCAAGGATCATATCATTAAAAAGATGTAACCTGTCATCAATGTTTAACTTAGTGTTGACCAGGTATCAGGGCATGGATTGAGAGTCAGCATTCAGTTTGTCTGGATCAATGGATTTAATGTTATGATATGTGATGACCTTAGGTACGATTTTAGCCACATGCATTGAGTAGGATAGGTAAACAAGATCATGGTGCGAGATTCCGGGGACCGCGACTTGTCCAGAGGAGATCACTTTATTAGAGCTTGAAGTATATATAATGATCAATCCACGTATGAGAGGTTGCAGTACAATGTGTTGCGTCTAAGTGCCATGGTGTCATATTGTATGAAGAAAATATAGTCAGTAGTTGTGAGGTTATATTGTTGTTAATAAGAAAGTACACGTTAAATTCCCCCATTACGATTATATGTTCATATATGTGAATGTGCTCAGTCAAGGCAGTCTCAAAGGCAGTAAATTGATCAACTCGAGGTGGCTGGGACACTACAGATAACATAAGTCTTTGTTGTGAATTGTTTATTTCAACAATAATATATTCAGGTTGCGCTGAGTACAAACTCTATGATGTAGATAGTACTTTATATTTAATATAATCTCTGATGTACATACACACACCTCCACCACTTTTCATGGTTCTGTAATTTCTAACAAGTTGATAACCACTCAGGTGTACTAGGCTAGAAGGAAGGGATGGATGGTTTTAACTAGGATTCCGATACAAGAATAGCATGAAAGGACAGAGAAGAAAATAAACTGTTGAATTTGTGGAAATGGCTTAGTAAAGACTGAATTTACGTGGGCCCCCTGTAGCGATAGTGGCTGGCTTTCAAGTACATTTTGAAGTATCATAACTGTTGAAGGAGTTGTAGAGGATGGGAGAATAGGGAGCGATTGGTCAAGGTTACCAAAAGACATGGAACATAGCTCACTAAAACATATTGTAGTTGGGGTATCCCACCCTTGTAAAATATTATCTGCACACATACAAAAATAATTAAACTTACCATTACCCGAGATATTGAGACTTGAGTTGAGCTTGTTAGCACACATACACATCCCCATACACGCATTTTAGAACTTAGTAAATTAATAACAATAATCAACACGCACAGTAACATAGCAAATACCACACTAAAAACAAATGAAGCCATAGAAAAAATATTACAAAAATGATTTTTGAACTTAGTAAATCAATAATAATGAGTAAAACAAAGAAAAATGACTCAAGTACCATATCAAAAACAAATAAAATGATGAAGAAAGTTACAAAATTTAAAAAAAAAAGAATTAAAAAAAAAGAAAAGTAATAAATTGTATTTCCAGATCATTCACTGTGCCCTGTGTAGCTCTTCCATGCAGTTTATGTAAAACTTTCACGTTTCAGTCTTGACAGCAATGCGTCCATCTAAACCAAATTTCTGTATATCTGCTTGTAGTAAGATCATAAGCTCAGAAGTTAGGTCTTCCCTTACAGTTATTCTTGACCCAGCAAGCTGTTGTTTCACACGGAAGACCTCACTTCGTTTTCCTGTATGAAACAAACTTCACAATGATAGGCCTGGGTTTGCTTCCTGAAACTTTGCCTACTCAGTGACTACAGTCGATGTTATCATCAGTCACATACATAGATTGAGTTTTGTAGCATGTCAATCAGATAGATTGGACAGCTACAATTAAAAAATCAATATTTTAATAGTTTACGAAAGAAAGAAACAATATTAACATATTTAAAAAATAATCTACCTCAAAGTTTATTTTCTCTGACTATTTGCAGTCAAATTAAATTACGTGTCTCCCTAAACTGAAACACGTGGTTGTTAAAAATATTGTCTTTCGATAAATACTGTAGCAGATATCAAAGAAGAGGATTAATATTATCATATTTATGAATAACATATGTTAACACAGACCCTTTGCCAATGGATGATGTCGGATAAATTTACTTACTCTTGCCATGCTGTCAACAAGAAAATATAGTAAAGTACATCTATATCACAGATTCTCATAAAAATAATAACGGATCCTAAATAATATAATCATACCAGAGATATTTAAATAGAAATTGCTTTCATATCCACTCACCCTGTCAAGATGTTCTTCGATTGAATTGCCACATGGTAGAAGAAAGTTATTCAAAGATGGCAGCCACACGTGCTTACATTATAACACCTGACTAAGGAAAGGAGTGCATATCAAGTTCGACCTACTGACCCACTCCACGTCAAGAGACTCTAGCGGTGAGCCAAGGAAGCTTGTTCCCCCCTTTCCCCGCAAGTGGATTTCTCTTGTTAATTTCTCTTTCTGCCCGCTTTCGTCTGTATTTCTCCTTTCTATGTTCCTGTGTTTATCACATTCTCTGCTTTGTTCTGTCCGTATCAGATTGAGTACTATATATGGGGCCACGTCCAGGTTCTCATTAGAGCCAATTTACTGTAACCCAGCGTTGAAGGAAGAACTCCCGCATCGTCACGAATCAAACACCACGTCGACCATGTAGTTTGAGGCGTCGGATACACCGCCACCCTGGACAGGATGACAAAGTTCGATGACAACTATAAAGTTTGGGCCGTTGGATCCACCACAGCCATGGATAGGACCACGGACTTCCATTAATTAAGTATTTCAAAGTAATCAACATGTCCTTATGACTCAGAATCTAATTTTTGTAGTAAAAGACAGGCAATGTCTGTTTGCACCCTTTTAGTTTTCTGTATATTGTTGGAGACGATTTTCATTTGTGTTGATAGTATGTCTAATTGACAATGGATCAACTGCAAGTCTTGTTGACTTCCTAACTTAAAGGTTTATTTTGTTGTTTAAATATTGTGTCCTCCAGAATGAGGGACAAGTCTGATAATAGCTAGTCTCATTTATGTTACATCAGTCCTAGAGACTATGTTGCTCTGTATATTTACCATACAGTCTTTACGTTACGAGCCTTGGGCTTGGAATACAGTAATGTCTTAGTTAGAGACTTGCTAAACTTCCACAAGTTCCATTAGTCTAACTTGACCCAATGTTTCGCATGACGCTGTAAACGTCATGTACACCTGTTTAAATTTTGGATGGTTACAACCAGATTAAATTAGATTACATACCTCAGTTGAGTTGGAGGAATTCTTTATTTTGTGTTGGTTAAGCAGTCACGCTTCTCGTGCGGTATTAGCTTCGGTGAGCAAACCGGGGAGCTGCTATAAAGTCATAGTGGGGTTCGCGAAAATAATACCCTTTTTCTTTGCCCGGGTTTTGGGCTCCTTTTGTGTTAGTGTTACTCTTAGTTTAATTGCCACTAGGTTTATGTGTACTATAGAGTGTGTTGGCAGTACCGTAAGGGAAAGAGACCAGCCATGGTACTATTTTGTTGACACCTGTTTGTTAGCCATCGACCACTGTAATCAATGAACTTTTCTTTGTTTATCATTTTACAAAAAGTATCAAAGAGATCTTACTACCCAGTCTAGCATAGCTGATTAAGAGTTATATATGTATATATATATCTTGTTTTATATATTGTTATTACCTACTTGATTATTTTCTTCTTCAGAACAATTCATCAAGTAGCCCGCCTCCTATTAAGCCCTAGTAGCTACAGCAGAATATTCAAATTCACAAAGTCTAATTATCTGCATCAAACTTCAAAGTATAACCTGTAATATCATTGTAAAACCTCAATTTTGTTATTTCTGTTTTATTGTAATAAATCTATATGTTGTTAAACATAATTCTTTTTATATAAAATGTATAACCAATAGAGGAAAATTCCTTTCAGTTTATTCTCAATCACATCCAGCACCAAAGAGTCTGTGTTCTCTGAGGTGTTTTAGCAATACCAATGAATCTCAATTTGGATCATTTTTGGTATTGTTCCAATTCGTCTTTCGAAAGGACAAGTTCACGCTTTAGCTGATTATGATCACATCTCGTTTCTTAATTTCTTCTCTCAGCTTCTTGATTTCATCCATGTTAGAATCGAGTATATCTTTCAGTTCTTTCACTACTGCACGAGTCACCGATTCAGTGATAGTAGCCACTAGATTATTTAATACATCCTTCGATTGTAGCGCTTCCTCGACCTGCTCTTGCACTAAGCTAGAAAGTTCGATGCTGTCAAAGTTGTCTTCTTCATGTTGTACCAGCGAACTAAACAAAACATATTCTATTAGTTCTTCAATAGTAAACAAAGACGCATTCACAAACAGGGAAAAAAATAGTTAGAATGAATTATATTAGACTTAAAGTGTGCTTAGGGTATTAAACTGCACTTAGCACCTGGTTTAGTAAAGATTAATAGCACGGGGAGTGAAAAGTGACCAATTGCTTACAATCAGCCATCTTATCTATCTATTGATTGTTTTATAGATTTTTATAGATTAGTTTTTATAACCAGATAGGAATGAGTAGCTTAAGGTTTTAGAAGAAATATACCAGTATTTGAACGAGGGAAGAGTTGGAAATATTTAGGGGTAAAAAACACGCTAATATGCTCAACCAAGATTCCAACCTTGATCTTCTTGGAACTGGCAATCCGTTTAACACCAGTGTGACATGTTTGAGGATGCAACCATGGCTACTACTGGTAAGTGTTATAATGTTCCAATAATACTAGACTAATAAGAGTGGGCTTATACAGTTCAATTTTCACAGAACCCGCCTTAGTGGTATAGTTAGCTAACGGGATAGTTTCTTGCTGAGCTAGACTGCCGAGGAAGGGGAGATTGCAGTTCAAATCTCGGTCGGGTAGACTGGGGGTGGTTTTTACTTAACTTTTTCCACTCTTCCTTCACGCTAATGTGGGTTCACTTCCTTTAAATTCAATATTCCCAATTTCTAACTCGTTAGAATAATTAGTACTTAAGTGTGTAACCGAATGGGTAGTACACGGTAATAGGTGCAAAATAGATAAATAAAATAATTTTCATATAAAAAGCCTTATCTGACAGAAGAGAATATTTACACATATCATATGTCAGATAAGATCTGATGTTATTTTGATAGATATCAATATCTATAAAATAACAATAATAAAATACCAAAATGTTATCCATGTTGATCACAAAGAAGTTAGTATTTTCTTAAAGGCTCTTACTATAAAAATTAGACTATAGTTCAAAGGCTACTGCATTGTCAGGCTTTGGAATAAGTCAAGGCTGTCAAGTTTTCTTAACACAAAATTCAGTGTTTTTTCATAAAAATTACTATAGTTAAATTATGCCAATGATGCTTAGAACAGGTTTATTTTACCTTAATAGGGAAATTCATACAGTTGTTATGCAACCCAAAGTTTCAGAGAGAGAAAACAAGGGACAAAGAAAATACATGGATTTGAATCCGCACATTTTTTTTCCTTCTTCGGTTCACTATTGAATATGTAAAGGCCTACTATTAAAATCTTGAAGGTTAACAACAAACGTTGACAAATATTATTGTTTTTTTAAATGTGAAATTCCCTATATTTTTCAGAGACACAAAAAAAAATCCCTCTGTTTTCTCATTTCTTCAGGTGTCTGGCAGTCCTGAAAGTATAAATTGGACAGTAAAAACATTAATTACCACGTTTAAAAACTCAGTAAATTAAGTACCCGTACAACAAAATAAAGGTCTACATAAACCTTTGATGATGCAGTATCTAATTTTGCTGATTTGTCTTTACCTTCATTACATTTTATATTCATTCCCAAATTTTATCAAAAAAAGATTTAATATCGCGGTAAAGTATTTTTATTTGATCTGTTTAGGGAACATTCAAGTATTACATAAGCACCTTGTTGGTAGTTTTGGACCTCTTCGTGAGCAAGACTAAGAAAAGGCCTGACACTCCCTCCTCCCCCATATTGCTTTTGTTAAATATGTTTACTTTTTTTTTAATTTTCTCATAAGAATAACCATTATGTTTTGATGGAATTTATAAATTTCCTGTAATTATTAACGTAACGATATAAATTAATAGTGTGAAATATTCATTGTAAATAGTGTCATAAAATTAATTTAAATTTATTAGACTAAACAGATAAAATTAAAAAGTTTTAAAATAATATAAAAAATATATTTTAATTCAAATTTAATTTAATTTATAAAGATGAAATTATTAGTGACTGTATGAATTACTATAGTTATAAAACAAACTCAATACTTTTAATCAGATAACCAATATCCTTGAATAGTCGTCACCAAACTTTTAATAACTGTGTGTTTGCTTGGGTGGCTGGGTCAGTGAACCTTTCTTGCTCATCTCTCTATGTCTTATGTAAGCACTGTTCTGACTTTGAAGGAAGTGTATCCCCATTTGAATGGAAAGAGTGAGAAAAACCACTCTTANGAGTGTGAAAAACCACTCTTAGTGTACTCAATTGGGATTTGAATCCCAATCTCCCTGTCATTGCTGTCTAATCTATTAAAAGACGCCTTAGCACTTAAACCATGTGGCCAAAAGTACAACTTTTATTATTTATACCTTTTTTTAATTTCAAAATATTATTATTATTATTATTATTATTACCACCGCGTCTTACTACCCGTCCGGGTTATACGCACTTACGCTAATGTGTAATGGTAGGGTTATTGTGAGATGAAATGAAGGACCTACAGTTTAACGTGGGATCCGAACCACGGTGGAGGCCTGGCATTCCTCACATTCACAAGTGTCTTGTCAGAGGTGAAGGAAAGGTTTGGTAATCAGATAGATCTGTGCTGGGACCGAGGATTGAACCCCGGCCACCAGCATAGAAGTCTGACACCTTACCCCTAGACCACAAGGTCACCTGTTTCAAAATATTATTAATGTTACTATCACACCTAAAAAAATTAAAGACTTTGTAAAAATAATGTTGACATTACATACCCATAACTTTGTAAAGCATTTTTTTTAATTAATCATTAATTTTTTAATTCTTCATAAGCTATTCATTTTAAAATATGTAGTTAAAAATGATCGCTCAAGATAAGAATACTTTAAAGTTCCTTAAAGTAATTGACATTGAGAGTTCAGATTAGTAAGAGATAAAAAAAAATAGATTCAAGATTCAGAACAAATTTGAGAAGAGAACCTATTTGAAGTGAACTGTCAAATGTTGGCCAACAAATGTAAACACAACCTTGTACGAGCTCCCAAACATGGCCAAGAGGAAAGAGTCGAGCTCTACCCACGGAGTAGAAAACTTGTTTGACTGGTTCGGCTGGATAAAGGCTAGTAATACATCTATAGGACAGTTATACAAGTTACTAGATCTACTTTCACATATTCATTCATACCTCAAGTCATGGAGCACAGCTGTCACTTTCAATATACAATATCAATATGTTTATAATAGCGCATCTTACTACCCCTTTGGGTTTTAGGCATCAGGAAGTTTACATTTATAAGAAGTGTACTAGCATTTATATAGAGGGTGAGTGAAAAGCCACCCTTAGTACACCCAACCGAGATTCAAACCTTGATCTCCCTGTCATTAGCAGTCTATTCTACTGTGAGAGTAGCTCCTTAGACCATGCGACCACTGAAGCGGGTTAGTATAACACTTAGAAAATCGTAAAATGGTATCAATTTTGTGAGCAAAAAAAAGGGGAAAGATTGTATTTTCTAAAAGGCCCTTTATATAAAAATTAGACTGTAGTCAGCTTAAAATGTTGTTGAAACTATTGGACGGTCAATGCAATTTATAGCTTTTAAAATAAATAGTGGTTTATTCTTTTATGTTCCTTGACTTTTCCTGGGTTTTAATTCTCATTGCCTTGCCCATTTTCCTATTTATCTTTATTACGTTTATCAAAGAGCTTTTTAATGGTAACAACAAATAGACATAAAAAATTTAAAGTTACTTTTTAATCATTTATTAGGTTAATAATGAGGAAGGATGCATTTATATTAAATGTACCTGCATTTTCAAGATAGGATATTAAGAAACTATACAGGAAAAAAAAAAGTTCACTCGACCGGATTCAAACCCTTACTCCCCCAACGTTTGCAATCCAGTCTATTGCAAGATTGATGCCTTGGAACATGTGAACACCAAATGAGGTATCCTCCAATCGTTTAACTCTTAGTTTAAAAAATGTGTACCATTTTACCACCGTTTAGACTATCTGCCTTTAATTACACTACCTATTGGGCTAAAGATAGTGTTGGAAACTAAAATTTAAAAGAAATTTACTCATATTTTCATGAAGGTAGAGTGAGAAACCATTTATAAAAAAATATACTCTTTACAAGTGAGCAGAATTTGAACCCCAGTCTCCCTATTACTAACAAACCAAACTAGACAAGCAGGATTTGTAACCTGCATTCCCACTGATAACGGTTTTAATAATATAAAGGGTACAGTGGAAAATGAAGGCAAGTTAGATTAAACACATTTTCCAAGACAACTTTTATATCTAGAACCCCATTGAGACACCAACAAAGGTATCTCTTGGCAATTCATTTCCATAAATGGTACCCCTAATATTAGCAAAATGTTTATTGTATATTTTACATTCAATTAATAATTATAAAAATTGTTTTATGTTTGAGATTAAAATAATTTTTTCAGTGTCAAACATAGAAGAAAACCTGCACCATCCCTCGTTATCGTGTTAAGTTAATTTCACAACTTTTAACCGATATTTTGTCTTACACTGCTGGCATGTGTGGGGCTTTTTCCGCCATTATTCAAATATCTTCACGCACCCCCGGTTGGAAATTGTTGGTTTAACAGATCCCCCTTGATATCAAAAGAAAGAATCAACAAACCCGGCAGGTATTTTGGAAACGAGTAAATAGAGCTCCTACCGCTCCACTCACTCAAACACAAGGCTGCTGCAGTGAACTAAGTCGTCAAGAAATCGTCAAAAGTTGGACAACCGAAAGAAAATTAAGAAAAACTTGAC
Source organism: Timema poppense (assembly GCA_902141375.1). NCBI lineage: Eukaryota > Metazoa > Arthropoda > Insecta > Phasmatodea > Timematidae > Timema > Timema poppense. Next base: position 72,233 of record CABFOV010002753.1, read on the forward strand.
AAGTTTACCATTTTAAGCTCTTGTAATCGTTTGAATTTTTACCTTTTATATAATAATTATAATCACTTAAAAGGGCAGATATGAAATAAAGCTGGGTTGAGTAGAATAAGAGACACTGAACTTGTAATAATTTACAACTGATCGGGTCTCTAACTGTTCCTTCTCTACAGTAGCAGTTAATCTGAGTAAGCCCTGGCCAGAATGAAGTTAATTCAGAGGCTACCCATATGTAGTATCCCGCCTCACCTGGATCACCAACACCACCATAGCCAAGTGCACCACCTGCTCTACCTGGGCTACAATAACACTGCGCTGTCACAGCTAGTTCCTACGTTTGAGTTGGGTTTCGCATGGACTGTTTGCGAGCCGGACTGGCTAATTCCCGTCTACCTATGGTTTGTACTGTAGCTTGCCGAGTTGTGTATCTTTTGCTATGTAATTCTAAAAGTATAGCGACGAGTGATGTGAAGGTTAAGCACCGGCTTAACTTAACTGGGAGTCATGAAGTGCTCATTTCTTTCTAAGTCAATCCCCTGGTAAATTGATGTATATAAGTATTGAACTAATTAGACAAGACAAGAGTTGTCACAAGAATCAACTGGGGAATGATAGCTCAATGAGCAGATATAGTTTCATGGCTAAACATCTTGTATTGTGTTATTATGGGATCCTGTATTTAATTATTATTATTGGCTCTTCCCTCGGGTAGCCTTTATATCGTTATTGCAAGTTTATTTGAAGCCCTGTAGATGGCCTCCTTATGTTGTACACTAATTGTACTTGAACTAGTTGGGTGTACCTTGTAGACAAGTTTTGTTCGTGAGTGTGGCCACTATATTATTATTATTATTATTATTAGCACCGCGTCTTACTACCCGTTCGGGTTATACGCACTTACGCTAATGTGTAATGGTAGGGTGATTGTGAGATGAAATGGAGGACCTACAGTTTAACGTGGGATCCGAACCACGGTGGAGGCCTGGGTGGCCCCTATAGCTCTAGGTTGTAGCTATTTTGCCCTAACTGGGGCTAACTATCCCCGTTTAAGAGGGACTAGGTTAGCGCCTCCTCGTTGTGACTATGATGTTAACTCACTATTAAGTGCCATAGATAGAGTGTTTAGTCGCTTAATTGCTAGATACCTAAGTAGCTTGGCTTCTTAAGAGCCTAAATGAGCACAAGCTGATGGGTTAGTGGTCATGTTCTTAAGGTCAATTCAAGGGATTTCTTAAAATGTTTATAATAATTATTGACCCGCCACTGTTCACTTTGTTGCAGTGAGCGATTTTTAGGGCTTGTCTTCTTGGGAGCTTTTATGATCCTGGATATTGATCCCAAACAATAATTTGCTTTAGTCAACCCCTATTGGCTCATCTGCCTGTACTCACAAGACTCATTATTCTGGTCGTTTTGTTTTCAGTTTATTGTGTATTTCTTTATCTACGTGTTGTGATACTACACTCTACACTCACACTATATTTATAACAGAAGACAACGGAAACCAAATGAACTATCCTTAATGTCACAGACTGTACTTTGTTATATGTCTCATTAATAAAACTCTGTATTATTTGTATTTCTTTCTTTGTGTGTGTGTGTGTTACCTTCTCTAAACCTTTACAGAGGGTACAAATATAGCTGTTTCTTAAAATTCTGTTTCAATACTTTAATTTGACTTTGGCCTAATTTCCCCC
>CABFOV010002754.1:0-31580 GCA_902141375.1 Timema poppense
CTCACTGTAAAACATTGTGTATTTTCTTTTATTATATTATTATGCCCGTGCGAAGCCGGGTTGGGCTGCTAGTGTTTTATATATAAGTTTTGAAATTACTTGAGAAATATTGAGGGGGCGAGGGGGGGGCTTAAGATGGTCTCAGCTCCCCTATAACAAAACAAGGTGGCTCAACCAACATACCCTCTGTTCCGGATCCCTTTATTTACATACTAAATATTTAGAAAAATAAATAAACTCTTCCAATTAAAAAGAAGGTTAAACTCAATAGAAGACAAGGAAAAAATAGAATAAAATCTTATGTACACTAACCCCATGGCTTCTTTGGTGCTGACTGACAGCTCACAGCTGACTTCAGACAGTCAACATTTAGGTATATACCTAAATTTTTACTGTCGGAAGTGACAGCTGCTAAACACATGTTTTTGCAGATCATCTGGTTTGGCGTAGGGATTCGTAATTTGGTCTAATAACTTTTTAAAACTGTCAATTGTCAGCTGTGAGCTGTCAGTCAGCACCAAAGAAGCCATGAGGCTACTGTACATTTGTGTGATAACAATGTCATTTCAAGTCCAAGAAAATTTCAAAATAACTTTAGGATGCCAGATATGTACTTTAAAATGTTTTATTTTTTTATTTTTTAGATTTGATCTTAATTTAGAACCATGCTAGATGTATTTGATTTAGGATTCTAATGACTATCTGGATATTGTAAAATAATACATTACATAAAGAGTGTAAGCTGAATGTAAAACATCCTAATTTGATATAATTTTGATATTTGTCTCCGCATGAGGTATACGAATTCTTCTAAATATTGTGGGGATCTAAATTTTATAATTCTGATTGGTACAGTAGCCCCATGACTTCTTTTTTACTGTTTGACAGCTGAGAGCTGATGGCTTTGAAAAGTTACCAGACCAAATTATGTATCCTTACGCCGAACCATATGATCTGTTAAAACATGTGTTTAGCAGCTGTCACTTCTGACAGTCAAAATGTAGGTATATACCTAAATGTTGACTGTCAGAAGTCAGCTGATGAGCTGTCAGTCAGCACTAAAGCAGCCACGGGGCTAGTGTATTAAGATAACGTTTTCTAAAAAACTAAAAAAAGACAAAAAAAATTAGTGGAACGAATTCAAAATATCTGATTGGATAAGGCCAGTAACCTTGAAAATGAATTATTCCTTGTACAAACTGAAAGCTGTTACTATGTATATATCATTTGTTTACATTATTTAGTGACCATCTATACGGTGACACTTTTCTTTCTGTTTAGTTAGCACCAAAGGGTATTAGTTCAAAGTATTGTGTATAAATAAGCTATAACTTAATCTTCAAAAGAGATTTCAGCTTTAAAAACGATTCAGATTATATTTCTAATCTGACTACTTTCGCGTGTTGTAACACAATCCAAACCAATAAATTATTGATGCCTAAATATTGTTTAAGAGTGGGTTACTTTTCCCTGTGGTTGATTTCATGATCTTAAAATAAGAAAGCTACTTTATAGCTTCCCCGTGCGAAGAACGGGTATACCAGCTAGTTTTGAAATAATGGTGACTTGTGTGTTTTTTATTTTATCCTATTGGGAGTGAACCACATTTGAAAATAACAAGCCCCTTTTTAGACAAGTCTGGATTTCTGAACGTATACTACACGTCTAAGCACTTCGGTAGGCGGCTCTCTTGAAGCTATGGTGTTTTCGCTTACAAATCAACACTCCAGTCTTCATAAGCAATGTGGTGAAGTGTACCGAGGTGAACCTACAAGCACCGTGAAATTACTTTCAACTGTTGATAATGCCTGTTTAATGTATAACTCTGATTGTCGCTGTCGTGAAAACACAGGATGTTTTATTCAGAAGAGTCACCACCTGCTCTAGAAAAACAAAACAAAAAAAATACGACTTTTTAATCGGCGAACCAGTCTAGAAAGAGAATACAATAGTATGGAACTGAGCGCAGCTATTGTCGGCCTTCCTTTCTTGATCATTGAAGAAGGAGGGACGTTGAAAGGTATTGAATCACAAATCAGAGGGGAATGAATTAGCTTGATGTTCCATTGATCTCACACAAGTCGACACAATACGAAAAAAGTCTTTGGAATAGTTCATAATGTGCAAAGTACAAAAGCCGTACGTCTTTGCACTGCCATTGGTCAACGAATTTACATAAAAGGTGGTAAGCGAATTTGTATGGTTTAAATTCATTTGAATTTCATCCTGGGTGTGTTATAATATCACAAGGGCTTTACAGAAGTATTTTAGTTTGTTTTTTTAACTATAGTAATTTTATTTCATGAAAGAATTATAACACTTGTACAATTAATTGTACTGTATAAGAATAGCGAGGTTTGGGAGATTCGCTTTCTTATACAGTTGTAATTGTAACAACTGCAACATAAAGCTGACAGAGTTGTCGGTGGCTGTGGTGTCAATGATAGCTCTTTGTAGTCAATTGTTTAAACACGTCCACCACAAGTTATGCTTAAAAAAATGAGTAAAGAACAACACTGAGCATAAAACTAATATTGGATAAAGAATTAGTACGGTGAGTCAAGGGTCCCGGGTTGTATTCCTGTGTCCAGGTATAATGTTCAAATTGTGTAAGGTTTTTATTTCAACCTTTCACTGTAGTAAATATATCATATTTCTCCCAAATAAGTCATTGACACATAATTACAGGCCAATGCCACAATGGTCTTACGATATCCCAAAATAAATCAAATCCAAGTACTAAATCATTTTTATTATTTATTTTTCATTATTTCTGAATTCCATAACTGTTAGAAAAGAGTATAAACCCCACTAGAATTAAGGCCTTAATGCTAAGATGACTCACAGAACCAATCAGTATTTAAAATTCAGCTGGAAACTGTGGAACCTTTTCAAGTCATAGGATTCTGAGAAATGTCTCATTTTACAGATCTCAAGCCCAAGTACCGTGCTAAAAAAAACTTTCCTCTACTTACATTCAATTGCTTGGCAAGCTCCTCTAATTTTGACCCTGTATAAAACGTGATGACAGGCCCTATATACAATAGTACAATAGTACCGTATATTAATAATGTTGTCTTTATTTGGTGAAATTAGGGCCAGCTCCTTTTATAACACTTAAACCCTTAATAATAAAAGAATATTTATTCAATACCTTTGTGCTAAAAACTAATTTATAATATCTGTACGAAAATAAAAATAATCAAAAAGAACTGCCTAAATAAATAATTGTACATTTAAGAACATATTAAAATAAACAAAACGTGGAAAGTAGAACTAAATCAATAAAAAATACACCTGGATTTGGACACAAACCGTAGACCGTGTACGTTAGACACCCTCCCCTTCACTTCCCCCCTCCCCAACCCCTATATTCACCTAGGACACGCGCAAGAAGTGACATGGTGGACAAAATGTGTCTAATAAAAAGTTTCGAATCAATTTTAGAGTGATAGTTCGTAAATAACACTAACGATCCACTAGTAAATATTACATTTCACTTTATATTACTGTCATCGGGACAGTTAAGTGTGGTGGACTATTAGGAAAACTATTTGTATCAGTTTGAAACATAGAATACAAACATTTGATGCATTTTAAAGTGGGTAAATAAATATATATTTTTAAATACATACGAACCCAACCTAAGACTCTTCACTGTTCCGATTCATATCATAAAAAAAAGTTTGTGCGCCGTGTCTTACTTTTTATCTAGGCTATCCACATATCTACACAAATTGGGTGCAGACAAGGATGGTAGAAACTAGAATAAATGAACCCGTACTTGCATGGTAGAAAAAAAACACTCTCATTACACCCAATCAGGAAACAAAACCAGATCAGAAGATGTCGATGCCTTGCCCCTTGTGCTCACTTATGTGGGTCCTGCTATAAAAAGGAAGGTAGATCATTCTAATTGGAAGGCTTTTGGGAGCGCTGAGAAAATGAATTAATAGCTCAAGTCTCATTTTTTTTAAGAAACTCTTCATTTGAAAACTAAAAAAGTTATTTGGCCCCAGTGTCGTAAATAAAAATATTACAGTTGAATTTATATTCACAGTTTGTTTAGAGATGTAGATATCCATAAGGATGTGTAAATGAAAGATTTCTATAAAATACATTACTAATTTTTTAATAAATAAATCAAATAATACATATTTCTAGAATATCACGTTTTAGTGACTTTCAATCTATGTTGGTCGAAATTGGGCATCCTTTAAAAATTAATGTCTTAAGTTTTATTAATTTGTAATTTGATGTTGGTAAGATTCAACTCTTAGCTTCGGCGTAAAATTAGATGTTGACCATTGTGGTCTTGTGGTAAAGTGTTCTATCAGTAGTCAGAACCAATGTCCATGGGTTCAAATCTAGTGGAGGTTGACCGATATTTCTTTTCCGATAACAACCAGTAACACAGCTTCTTTCATTAGAGATATAAGGTTTTTGGTCCCATGATTATTGTGGCGTGTTAAAGAAACCTGGCAGGTATGTCAAAATAACTTTCCAGCAGAACATTTCACTCTTGATTATTGCCATTTTCTTGTAGAAGGCAACAGGAACCATCACACTTCCTGAACTCCCCTAGTACCTGAGATTTCTACCAGATGATGCAGGTATCACTAACCAGACGAAAGGCTGAGTGTATGCCTGGCACCAGATGGATATAAATCGCACCAAAACAAACTTGGGGTTGTTGACATAAGAACTTAGCCACATAGAGTGTTCTAGTCTCTTCTACTTAGAAGTAAGTTCTTCCATTAATTAATGCCACCCCCGCCCCCCTCTCATTCAAAGGAGGGGACAGTAGCAAATACCTGCTCCTCTTTAACTAAAGTATGAAACAATGATGCTGTGTTCTGAGATTAATGGACATTCATTGCCAATATTATACTGTTAGGAGGTACTACTGTCTAACACCTGTTGAATAAGGACCTTGAATACCATTTTTACCACTATATAAAATGTTGGGTATTAAATTCATAGTCACCAGATACGTCTTTTATTCACTACAACAATCACACGGGCTGAGGCATTTGGCTTACAAAAACACAGTTTTCCACTCTCCCTCAACGCATATGCGCGTTCGCTTCCTCTAAATTCAACCTTCCCAAACCCTAACCCGTTATCGCAACTAGTACTTAAGCTTATAAAACGAATGTGTAGTAAGACACGGTGCTAGATAAATTAAATTAAGATTAATTCCAAACGCACATTCATCTCAACACCCTCTATAACTATCCCCCACCTTTAGCTATTAGTTTAAACCATTTATTGGCCTTAATTTTTAGCGTACCAATAAAAAAAATCACGATACATTTCTTCGGTGGTAATGATCCAAACTATATTTCGTTCAGATAGCCTCTGGTATGTTTAAACGATCAGTTTTAGATATGTGCCCACGCATAGGTTTGAACCCGAACACTTAAGACTATTGGACGTAGTTTATACTATTATGTCTTTGGAGTATTTGTGGACTTAACCGGAGGAATGTGTCTAAATTACGCATGGATGAAAATAAGGATGGCACGCTTGACCAAATCAGTTTTGGGCTAGACACCCTGCCATAGCATGTTTCTCAAATATTTTAATCACAGCTAAATCCGGCACTTAGCTTCCATGAATATATATAGCTTAAATAATTTGGTTAAACTATTTTAATTATTTTTTCCCCTAATGTAATATAATTTTAATTGAAACTATATCGTAGGTGAACTATTATTGTTTGATTTTTAGTGTAGTTTGTCAAGCTTTTATTACTTTTCACTATAATCCTTGTAAATAAATGGTACGGAACTCTGCACGGACTTCCTCGCTCTATTGTTTGAAAATTGCGATATTTACTCAAAACTCGTAATATACGTGAAACGAAATAATATACACTAGCAAAGTCAAGCATAAATTGCACTATACTTATGTAAAACTTTTTTTAGTCTCGGTTTTAAATTTTATAATTTTGTTTGTAAAGAATTAATGTCCTCCTTTGTATGTTTGGACTGATAAAAAAAAATCAATGTTGGCTCCACAAGATTCAACACTTAGTATTAAAATTTCAACTTCTGGTTAAGTTTTATAAAAATATGCTTCTTATAAAATATTTGTATTATAATGAGACCTACATATTTGTAGCGAAAAGTAATTTCATATCTCAAATAGTTTAGGAGATATTATAAAAAAAGATAATCTACGCATCAGACCGGAGCACTTAAAGTCATTTTGCTGAAATATTGAGAGAAGCCATTTTGTTTGGAATATTTATAAATGTTTATAAATGAAATTTAATCATAATCGTTAGAGCCGATTTTGAGAGATTTGACTTTTTCTCTTTTTGCCCTTCAGTAAACTACCCTCACTTTTAGAGTTAGATATCCAATTTCAAAAATCCCTCGGGGCAATCCTATGAAAACCCCAGATACCAAGTTTTAGCTCGATCGGTAAAATAATTTAGGCTCTAGTTGGAGGTACAGACAGACAAACGGAAAGTCAAAAACCGTTTTTGTTTATTTGGGGAGCTCATGAAACTTCAAGATTCATCAAAATTTTGAGTTCGATTTTTTTGACTATCACTTTACTTATCTACCGGTAAGATAGCGAGACAGAAAAAATGTGGTGTTGTTGTGTTTACAAATTACGTGATGGTAAAGTGTTTTGTGGCCACGCGTGGCTTGAATGCATTATTTAGTTTGATTGTTTTTTTACTGGCAAAAGCCATGTTCCCTTATAATTTGCCTCACAATCTTGTACTGCAGAGATAAAGAAAAGGAACGATAGTTAAATTCCGTACTTTTACAGTATTCATATCAATTCGTTTTGTTAAAGTAAATAATTTATTCCGTATATACATTTAATTTAGTTGTATACACAAAGTAATTTCAATCATTGTTAAATATTTGTCATTGACATCAAATAACTTGAACAAGACTTACTTTTTATTTTAGTTTAAAAACTTTATGTTCAAATACCGCTGTGTTCATGATGGATATTAAAGAACTGTTTGTATTAAAATGTGTATAAAATTAAACTTAATATATCTACGTAATAACATTTTTATTTATTTTCTCTAAATCATAGGCCTATATATATAATTAAACTAAATATATCTACGTAATAACATTTTATTTATTTTATTTAAACAATAGGCCTATATATAGGCATAGGCCATAGGCCTATATATATAGGCCTATGATTTAGAGAAAATAAATAAATATATTATTACGTAGATATATTTAGTTTAATTTTATTATATATTTATTATTATTATTATTACTATTACTATTATTATTATTATTATTATTATTATTATTATTATTATTATTATTATTATTATTATTATTATTATTATTATTATTATTATNTATTATTATTATTATTATTAGCACCAGGTATTTTGACCCGTTTGAGCTACTTGCTAATGTACTAATTATTCTAATGTGATAGGGACGAGGAAAATTCTTTATTGAGGAAGTGTACACACTTTTGAATGGAGGGCGAGGGGTAAACTATTTAAGGAAAACCACACTCAGTACCCCTGACCTAGATTCGAACCCCGATCTTTCCAATATTGGCAGTCCAGTCTATCGTGAGAAGAACGCCTTAGCTCAGAGGTTTATAAAGTGGGGTCCGCAGACCACCAGGGATCCCCGAGGCTCGTCCAGAAGATCCGCGTGATCGTACAGGGAATCCATCATACACCTTTATATATTTTGTAGATCTTATTAATTTTGATGTGAAAGGGTAAATCGCTCGTATATACTAAACACAATGGAGATTCCTTTTCTTACTAAACACTGGTGAGAAAGTGAAGCCTAAAAGTGGGGGGTTGGCCAAACCCCTTGTGCTCACATCTTTGAGAGGAGAATTTGGAAATTCACTTTTGTATTAGTTTTCTCGTCAGCCAGCACAAAGAACTTTCAGTAAAAGCACTGAAACATTTGATGCCTTTTCCAACAACTTATTTGTATTAGCAAAGCCTTTTCTACTCTTTGTGATATGAAAAAATGTGAAATGAACTCGTCTTAGTGTGGAATGAAATTTAAGGAGATGGTCAATAACATTGATCCAGATTTTAATAATATCTTAAAATCCCACAAGCAATTCCATTCCTCACATAAATTATCAGTTATAAAGGTACATACAAATATATTGCATATTTTATTTTCATTTCTATTGTAATTATATTTTGCAATTATTAAAAAAAATACTACGTATAAACATTTACAAATATAATGCTACATTTATTTTATTTTAATTTATACTGTAATTATATTTACATTAAAATACATTATGACTAATTATTTATCCCTATAACATAGGCTACAATAAATGTATATCACAATTTTTAAAATCATTTATCCTACATTAAGGGGTCCATGGTTCAACTGTTCGCTGATTAGAGGGTTCACGTGACTAAGAAGTTTAAGAACCACTGCCTTAGACCATATGGCCACCAAAATGGATTTCTCCTATAATCTTTGTTCTTGTAAAAACTGTAAAAACAGTGATTTTAATTCACGTTTCTTTTCATCCCACCTTAGAGTGGTGTGTCAGCAGAAAGTAATATACCTACCTATATTACCCGGTCGTGGGCGTTTCAAGGAGGGATTCAATCCCGCGCGCCGCTCGTCTCATTACCCGCCAGATTAAACACAATCTAAAAAGTCCTCCGCTGAAGACTTGAGTCAAGAGATTGGTTACCTTGGAGACAGAAAACTAAAAATTTCCACCCCTGCTGGTGTGAATCGTTGAGATGCTGTGGCGAGGGCGCAAGTTGACGGACGGGTCCAACAGCGGAGCATTGTGACGGCTTTCAACAACGTCCGAAGAGAGTTCTTCTCCATTTCTCACACTTGTTCAACTTCACCTTACGAGATTCTCAAGATACATCGGAACTACGCGCGAGGCATCTTGACAGGTCACTTACAAACCTCGTCAAGAACTTGGGTCCGCGTCTGAAACGAATGCTTCATGTTCTAGTTTTGGAATCCACCACGACCATTCCTCAAGTGGGAATGAACTGACAGATGATCGTATAACTATACTATCTGTATATACTACCATCGTATAACTATACTATCTATATATACTACCATCGTATATACTATCTATATATACTACCATCGTATAACTAGCTCGTATAACAAAAAGGAACACATTCTCCTCATTTTTTTTTTACAGGTACTCGATGCCAGTGAATCTCAAGTACTTGCAAGTAATAAAATGTAATGTATTGCGAAACCCCCCCTTTATAACTCATCAGGCAAGATACCTCGCAGGTCTCGCCAACTAGTTCTACCGAGTTACCCATATCACAGTATATCTATTTATCTGTGGGACGTCCTATAGTTCTTCACCTAACTCATTAATTAAATATTTACGAAAGAAAACTTTCAATTTTAAACATAACAATAACTTGATATTTTGCGTGAACAGCTCCGCATCAAGTAGTCATACGATTTGTTGATAAATTTATATTAATAATAAGATAACAATTTTGTGGATGAATATGTTAATTTTATTCTATGATAACTGAGCCAACTAGAGAATGAAGTTATGACTTTAATAAATAAAATTAAAACATATGACGAGAACAATATAAATTTAAAGTTGATATTTAAGAAATTATAATTAAAATTTGATAACAGGTAACATTTTAAAATATACAATATAAAGTTATGGCTGTAAGAACAATCTTAGGTTGATGAATGAGTATTAAAATTGAAAGTTAGCCTACTAATAAAAAACCATTATTGCATACGGTAATATTTGGAATTTTATTAGGTTTTAAGTTAACAATAATTGTGTAAATTTACCATAAGATTAAATGTTTACAAGACTCAATAGAAGAGTCTTTTGTAAAACGTTGAGTTAATCAAGGATATTTGACGTATTTTGTAAAAGTTTAGAGATAATTTAGAATATGGTTTTTTGTTTATAGAAATGAAAATCATACTAAGAACATAATAATGTCAGGACACTCGTTCTTGAACATGTAAAATGCTTACATGGAAAGGCTGTACTATTAGTACATTCGGGCGTCCCCTTGGGCATCAGTACATTAGTACATTAGTACTGGCTAATATTTCCACTAACTGGACTGAGAATGATGAAGTCCAGACGCGCAATGTTATATATTACTGTAAAAATGTTACTTCGAACTGGCCCAATACTTTTATAAGGGACTTTCTAGGGTATGATGGTTTTGGAAAAATAAGGCTCATGCTCGATTCCAGACACATTTCAAATAAGCTAAATAGCACTTCAGTGGCCGCATGGTCTAAGCTGTCATTCTGACAATATACTGGACTGCTGATGACAGGAAGATTGAGGTTCAATTCCGGTCAAGAATACTGAGGGTGATTTTCCCCTAATGTGTTTTTCACTTTAGCTCCACGCAAATGTGAGTACATCTCTCCTAACATTCAACCTTACTCATCCCTTACACATTAAATTAATTATTAAATAGGCGTGTAACCCGGACGGATAGTAAAATGTGGTAATAATAATAATAAAGACTACACACTAATGTGGTAGATCGGTGGTATTCAACCTGAGGTACGTGAACCTTGGGGGTACGAGAGCTCATCTTGGTGGGTGCGTACATTTTAATATGATTTGTATAATTATATTATTTCATGATAAACACCGTCTAATAAGGGCCGGATCTAGGACTAAACATAAGAGAACCGGACATAATTAGTTGTGATCTAAGTGTGCCAGTTTTATTTTACATGTAGAATATGTATAACTTGTATTATGCACCAATAATTTTGGGGGTACCAAGTTGAAGACAAGATAGATATCTAGGTAAAACAGCAAAAAAGTTGAATATTTCTGTGGTAGAGATAAGTAAGGTATAATTTAGAGAGATCGCTTCCAAATTTGCGCGGAGGAAAAGTGGGAAGTCATTTGGGAAGAAAACACCCCCAGTGAACCCAGCCGTGATTCGAACCCCAAGCTCCTGGTCAGCAACAGAATAGATTAAAGTCACCTGACGTTTAATCTGCATTAGTTTGTTACATTCGTGCAAACGGTCTGACGATTGTACTCGAAATGCTAGAATGAGTTAAATACTTATTGCGAATAAGGTGTTGGTTAATTTAACGACGTTGCCTACCCGGAGATTTCCAAACAATTCTTAGAAGCAGGTTCCGTCTTAATTTGATGCACTTAAGGGGTCTAGGCACTTTCACACTTAGACGCCGATGTACAAAATAGAAAAAGAGGGAATAAGATGAGAAGTTCATCTTGAGAGGGCTCTTGTATATGAGCTAATATTATTTAAGAATTAATGGTTTTTGTCTCAACGTAATATCTTCAAAACTCGCTGAGTAAAACGTAAATTCATTAACATGGGAAATCCTATCTTGACCGGCCGTGACGTCACAGGTAGGCAACGTCCTTAATGGCGGTCGGTAGCCTTTGATAAATTGCCAAAAATAGATTTTTGGTAAGGTAGAGACACCATAATATAAAGAGACATGTTTTTACTAAATTTTATTTAGCACATTAAAAATTAATACCAAAGCTATTTTAGAGTTCACCGTAGCATATTTACATCAATTTTTTATATGCAAAATAAAACTAAATTATGTATTTTAATTAAATTGACTACTTGGCCTTTTATATGCGAATAGTTGTAAGTAATGTAGATTTTGATACGAATTAACAATATAATTTTTTTAATATTAAGCGGCAGGCGGCATCATTCTTTAACATTTTTTTGCCTTAAATTGTCAGTAAAAAAAGATGGAACTACAATTTACAAATATATATAATCATTCCTATAGCCAATCAAAATCCCCAATATAGAAAATGTATTCCTCCCAGCCAAAGCATGTTGGTAAATAAGTAAAATATATGTTTTATCGGGCTTTGATGACACTCTTCTTTGAAACCAAAGTCAAATATTTTTTATTTAAGAAATATAAATTTAGCCGTAATACTCTTATCCATTTACTATACCACTAAATTTTGAGTTGATTTAAAAAAAAATTGCCAAAAAATAACTTACATTGTACACGCCATCTTTAGTACCGAGATACATCTTCTTATCTAGTGCAATCAAATCGTACTATTTATCAAAATTGAGGTTTTATGTTTTTTGGTGACCGATATCCTATACGAGGCCTCGGTGTCTAGAGGCTGCGATGAGCATTATAGGCTTGTTTTATCTACTCAGTACGGATTGCAAGAAGAAAAAACAACTAGCAGGACAAAAAAAACAACGTATACGACAAAATGACGAAGAAAACTTGTTGCAAGAAACGCGATTATAAAAAAAAATACATAAAGACAGTGACGTTTAGAGAATAGTCTAGGGTGGGGTGGGGAGAGAGGAAAACAATAAGATGCCTTGCCTTAGGAGAGAAGACCTCAACTACCAATAGAGGAATATGCAATATGGTTGAATTTAATAAAACTAACTCTCGGGTTTCTCTGTGGCTTAAATGTCTGAATCAAGGTCTAGAAGACATTGGTTTTCCAACTTGGCGTTGTTTGAACATTTAGAACCTTGGATCCTGAATAATGGGATTGATAGTTTAGGTAACTACGCATCAGAAAAAGCAGGAACTGCTGGGAAAACAGGAAACGTTTGTGTCTGTAAGAATCCGGAATCTCACAAAATAATCTAAAAAACAATATTGAAATATTTGTGAATATGGTGAACTAGACTGGTAGCTTTAAATAACAGACCTTTCCATAGAATAAAAATATAGTGCAGAATTAAGCGCGATGATTTAAATAAAAGGTCTATTTCCATCCCATGTTTTCCACCGGAACATTGATAACCTTATTTACTCGGCAAGGTCAATAGTCCACATCCTATTTTAAGCACCATTTTCATGATTTTCAAAATATTCAATGTGATGAAAAATAAATTTTAATTCGTCTAGGATACTATTTTATAAATTGTCTAGAAAAATAGTAATGGCTTTTTTTAAATGTTAGAGAACATTCAGAATTTTTTCATAGAATATAGTGGCGGCCCTTATGGTAGTTAGATTACGTCATTTATAAAAGCGTACGTAGACAAATTTATAATAGTGATCAGAAAATTATAAATTATTCAATGTTTCAAGTTTAGCTAGCGAAAGTTTCATTTTAAATTTTCAGGAGCTGGTTTTGCATTCTTCGCGTGGAGTAGGATTGCTATTCATCACACAGAAATGGAACAAATGTATCAGTTAGATAAATAAATAAATGAATTAATCATGGTCAGAAAGGAGATAGATGAATCACATTCAGAAAGAAGATGATTAAATTCTATTTATAAAGAAGATAAGCAAATCATATTCAGAAGGAAAATGGATGAATTATATTCAAAAAGAAGTTGGATTAATAATATTCAGAAATGGATAAATCATACTTGTAAAGGTGATGGATGAATCATATTCAGAAAAGAGAAACACTTTCAAACATTTTATTTATATCTCTAGTACATTCATTATTACTAGTTATATGTTTGCTTTGAACACTAATCCAGGCTTTGTTTTGTACAAGATGTTGGGTTTATCTTTGCCTTTATCATAGTAGGTGCAACAGCAACTGCTCCTGGACAGAGACAACTAGGCAAGAGAGTGGACATGATTGTCAAGGTAATATCTACGAGGCTCAAACCAGGTCTCACTAGTGGATACTCATTATCGACAATGCCATTTTACAACTCTTTTCAAATTTTAATGCTGGCCAACCAAATTTTAAGAATTGTTTCACGGGTGTCTTACACAAGTATTGAGGGACATCCCGGCCCTAGAAGGCAGTCTCTCATACGCCCCATAACTGTCTGACACACGTATTGAGGGACATCCCGGCCCTAGAAGGCAGTCTCTCATACGCCCCATAACTGTCTGACACACGTATTGAGGAATATCCCGGTTCTAGAAGGCAGTCTCTCATACGCCCCATAACTGTCTGACACACGTAATGAGGAACATCCCGGCTCTAGAAGGCAGTCTCTCATACGCCCCATAACTGTCTGACACACGTATTGAGGAACATCCCGGCTCTAGAAGGCAGTCTCTCATACGCCCCATAACTGTCTGACACACGTATTGAGGAACATCCCGGCTCTAGAAGGCAGTCTCTCATACGCCCCATAACTGTCTGACACACGTATTGAGGAACATCCCGGCTCTAGAAGGCAGTCTCTCATACGCCCCATAACTGTCTGACACACGTATTGAGGAACATCCCGGCTCTAGAAGGCAGTCTCTCATACGCCCCATAACTGTCTGACACACGTATTGAGGAACATCCCGGCTCTAGAAGGCAGTCTCTCATACGCCCCATAACTGTCTGACACACGTATTGAGGAACATCCCGGCTCTAGAAGGCAGTCTCTCATACGCCCCATAACTGTCTGACACACGTATTGAGGAACATCCCGGCTCTAGAAGGCAGTCTCTCATACGCCCCATAACTGTCTGACACACGTATTGAGGAACATCCCGGCTCTAGAAGGCAGTCTCTCATACGCCCCATAACTGTCTGACACACGTATTGAGGAACATCCCGGCTCTAGAAGGCAGTCTCTCATACGCCCCATAACTGTCTGACACACGTATTGAGGAACATCCCGGCTCTAGAAGGCAGTCTCTCATACGCCCCATAACTGTCTGACACACGTATTGAGGAACATCCCGGCTCTAGAAGGCAGTCTCTCATACGCCCCATAACTGTCTGACACACGTATTGAGGAACATCCCGGCTCTAGAAGGCAGTCTCTCATACGCCCCATAACTGTCTGACACACGTATTGAGGAACATCCCGGCTCTAGAAGGCAGTCTCTCATACGCCCCATAACTGTCTGACACACGTATTGAGGAACATCCCGGCTCTAGAAGGCAGTCTCTCATACGCCCCATAACTGTCTGACACACGTATTGAGGAACATCCCGGCTCTAGAAGGCAGTCTCTCATACGCCCCATAACTGTCTGACACACGTATTGAGGAACATCCCGGCTCTAGAAGGCAGTCTCTCATACGCCCCATAACTGTCTGACACACGTATTGAGGAACATCCCGGCTCTAGAAGGCAGTCTCTCATACGCCCCATAACTGTCTGACACACGTATTGAGGAACATCCCGGCTCTAGAAGGCAGTCTCTCATACGCCCCATAACTGTCTGACACACGTATTGAGGAACATCCCGGCTCTAGAAGGCAGTCTCTCATACGCCCCATAACTGTCTGACACACGTATTGAGGAACATCCCGGCTCTAGAAGGCAGTCTCTCATACGCCCCATAACTGTCTGACACACGTATTGAGGAACATCCCGGCTCTAGAAGGCAGTCTCTCATACGCCCCATAGCTGTCTGACACACGTATTGAGGAACATCCCGGCTCTAGAAGGCAGTCTCTCATACGCGCCATAATTATCTATGCTAACCACACGACCAGTTATTGTGGTAGTTACCGCTGTGTTTATTAGTTATTCTACAAGGATGTAGAAACAAAACAAGGGCGGTGTTCGGAGGCTGGGGACTATTAATCATCGTGTCGAAGAGAAAAATGACCGAGCTAAGAAATATCACCTTAATTACAACGGCAACACATCCATGAAACCTGCCAATCGTTGTTTTACCGAGTAAATTGTTTTATTTCAGAGGGTTGTACACATTGTACTAACTACAATAATGTGTTAGGGATGAGGAAAGTGTATCTTAGGGAATATACCATATGTTAAACCAAACAATCAAACTCAAAAATGTGTAGTTTACATCATAATTATATCATAATATACAATAATATATATAATATGAGCCCACATTAACGGGGAAAAGAGATGATAAGCCCACAGTAATATATAATTGTTCATTAGTTTGAACTACTCAAAGTGCACTTTATGAAACGACTAATTATATCGGCACACGACCTATAGACTAACTTAAATATAGAAGAGACACAACATCCAGTCCCTCACCTGTTAATTCATCAATTTGAAATGGGAGACCCACATTTCACCAATGATACCGTTTACATCAAACCCGGGATCCTGAGCTCAGTAAACAGACCTGATACCGACTGAGCTAAACTGTCGGATTACAGTGAATAGAATAAAAATAAAAATATTCTCCCGGTCGAGATTTGAACCTTGACACTGATAGTCGAGGTAATTAAAACCAAGACGCCTTAGAGTGAGTGACCAGCAGTTCCCATAGTAAAGGTGTAAGATATCGTGTTTGTGTGTGTCTGTGTGTGTGTGTGTGTGTGTGTGAGAGAGAGAGAGAGAGAGAGAAATTATTTATATACATATATATGAAATTAAAATAGCAAACGGTGTGTGTCCAAACTTTTTTGTTTCATCTCGTCACGGCAGAGAGCAAGGATTTTGTATATATTTAAACGCTTGTCAAACTATTTTTGGATAAGATTATAAATTTTGTATCTATCCTTAGAATTTAGTGTTATTAGGAGATTAGTCTTACCTTACGGTCTTCACAAAACCCCAAAAAACTCACTTTTCAAACTAAATCTAGCCTGATAGTGTGTATTTATTTTTTAATTGAGCTAATATTTGTTCTAAAACTTTTTTTAAGTAAATCATCTTAAATTTAATGCAGTCTTTGCCTTGCTATGGCTTAAAGTCTATAATAATAATAAATACAAAGTTTTATGCATTATTTGTATCCTGTATTTGAGTTTATATAGTGGTCACACTCACATAGTGTTCTAATTAAGTGTTTAGGTGTGTGTTGTGCCGTTGAGGCTGTCTTGCTAACAGAAGAGTCTGGCTTGGGTGGGTAACGCACAGAACATGGCAAGTGTTGTTGCGCACGGTGGGTCCTGGTTGTCAACGGACAAGGTTGGCAACACCACTGGCACTTCCACTACACGACATGCAAACAATGCCTTCTTCAAGATACTGGAACAAGTCATATTTGTTTCTAAGATAGTCTCTATAGACCAGGCATGTCATCATTCTATGCGGTCCACGGACCTTCTGGACGAACCATCAAACAATGCGGCAATAATATTATTTATATAAACGTTGCAGAAAATAGTATTTTAGTAACGTGATATTTGGGGATTTGGCGTAATTTGGATAGCTACAGCACGTATGTGTGAACAGTGGCCATATTTTATTAAAAGGAACGAACAACCTCCGATAAATCTTGACTTACGGACACACATTTGTTAACAATTTAAAAAAATTATTAGTCACAATATTTAAGGTTCAACATTCCCAACATGGTTGAACATATAAAGTTTCAAATTTCTCGTAAAAGATTTATGATGAGTCTCTCTATCTTATATAAGAGCCTATTTATTTTATTGTCGTAATGGTGATATACTAAGTTAGGATTACTTGTAATTAGGATGGTGACAATATTGTTTTTAAAAATGCAGTATGGCACTTATAATAAAACAAGTTTGACAAGTCTGCTCTAGAGCAATTGGTTAACTACATTGCATACTTGAAGATTTTGAAGCTATTTTGCGAAGCAGGTTACATCTCGACTTGACGCACCTAAGCAGTCTAAGCACTATCACACTTAGACACCAATGAACGAAATGAAAGAGAGGGAGGAAAAATGAGCAGTTCAACCTGTGAGGCCTCTAGTTTATCTACTGATATTACTTTCCCTCTTCCTCTGACGAGTTTACACAGTAACTATACTTTTTTCTTCATGAAAATATTGACTTGGGTTTTGAATACAAATATTTATTGTTTCCTAATCTAGATAGACATACGTTTCCACAACATTTTTTTAATCCACATCCTGGCAGGATGACTCCTACAGGACATTTATATGAGCAAGCCTAATATACTAAGCTGTAAATGATTTATTAAAAATAAGTTTACAAAAAATCTGCTTCAAAATAAAATTAATAATTTTGTGGCGTCGTATGACTATTTTTTTAGAATCATTTAAGAATGTATGGTTTTTGTTTCAATGTTATATCTTTAAAACTCGCAGATTAAAACGTAAATTCACACTCATGGTAAATACCGTCTTGATCCTCCATGACGTCACAGGTAGGTAAAACTAGGTACACTTAGTTTTCCCGGAAAGGTAGCAATATTTCCTTGTCTGATCATACTATGGCACTATCTAACAAACTACATCATAGATCTAAAGTACAATGCACGCTATTACTTCCCATGGTAGACGGAGTGTATATAGTGTGAGCAGTCATCGTTTATTCAGTTTGATGTTTACTACCGCATACAGATAAATTATTGTAGTCGTTAAACTTATTGACCTCGGGATTATGATGCCTCTTCAAGTATTTATGCGCCACCGAACTAAACAATTGCGTTTTACAATTCTATCTCACTACCCGTCCTTGTACATACAACATACAAGGTTTGACGTATTTATTTTCAAACCTGATATTTAGATTATATTGTCCTACCTTAAGTAATTTTTGAATGTTGATTTTAGCCCTTGAATTAACTATAGTTTACTAATGATGATTTTATAAAAACTCAAAATTTATAGAAAATAGTGACTGCATTTAAAATGGATCTCCTGGGAGTGTATGACGGGAAAAATAACACTTCAACATCTACCAATTTATTTAATAAATCTTACAAAGTAAATCTAACACATAATACTCCTAAATTTAACTAACTATATATAAAATAATCAACTCTTAGATTATCAAAATCTATTTAATCAAAACACCTACAAATTAATTAAATTTTTTTCCAGGAGGAAATTTTTGAGAATTAAATAATTAAAAAAAAATAGCTCTGGCGTTTTTATTTAATTTGATATTTGAATTGTGATTTATACTATTATTTAAAAAGTTTATTCGTTTGATTAAAAAAAATATTTAAGGGTACCGTAGTTTAATAATGACTTATTTTTGAAAATTTGTGATTGTTATAAGGTGTCTATGACCTTTTTGTTTCCTCAAAATGTATATAGTGAAATGTGTTTCTTATAATTATTCAAATATTATAGCTATTATTATGAGTAATGCCCAAATTTTGATATCTTAAAAATTGTTTAAAAAAATGAAAAAGAAAATGAACTTAAAAAAACTTCCAATTTATATTAAAAAAAAGTACAAACATGGAAACTCTGAGCGTGTACAGTTGACTATATCAAACACGCCCTTTGTAAATAATGTAGGCGTACCTATCGTCTACCTTGTAAGGTAGAAATCTTAACTTGCATTATTCCACTATGGTACAGCTTACAATATAGAATCACCGTGTAAGCTATCAAAGTAAGACTGCTATCTTTCAGGGTGAGCGGTGTGTATATTCATAGAAAAATCTGTTTGAAAAAAAACCTCTTGTATTTCAATAAATATGAACATTGATTTATAAATAAATAGCTACTCCAGTTCAGAAGAAATAGCTTTATCCTTCCCCCTTAAAATTTACAGCTAAGTTGCAGTATAGAAAATGGTCTATGGCAGTGGTCACCAAATGGTGGACCGTGGTCCAAATCCGGACCACATATGCATTTTAAAAGACCTTGACGAGATAGCGATAAACAGAAGAAATGGTGCTATTTCGGTGGTGAGTGGGTAGTAGATATGGAAGGCCAGCAATAATAATTAGATAAACTAAAAGGAAAGAAAATTAAGTTTTTGAATTAGTAGACTATAGTCCTATAGGGCTTGAACTTGAGGCACTGTTAATGTTTTGCTGGACCGCGGAAGTATGTCGAATTTTTAAAACGGACCTCCACCAAAAATAATTAGGGACCCCTGGCCTATGGTTACAGATTACTAGAAAAGTGGGATTTTCTAATCACCAATGTAAAGAATTTACAAAGTTGATATGAAACCTAATTTTTTTTTCAGTCTGACAGCTGTGTGGGAAAAAATATCTTGCTTAGATTTGCAATGAAAATATTTCAATATAGATGCCAAATGGATTTATAAAAGTATGCAAAACAAGAAAATACTACCTAAGACTCCCAAACTATAAGACATTACCTAAAAATATACAAATTTCTACAATCAGGGAGATTTTTGTTTGTACTATATCTTACTACTCGTTCAGGCTATACACTTATGTACTTATCATTATTAGCACCGCGTCTTACTACCTGTTCAGGTTGTACGCACTTACGCTAATGTGTAATGGTAGGGTGATTGTGAGATGAAAGGAGGACCTATAGCTTAACGTGGGATCCGAACCACGGTGGAGGCCTGGCACTCCCCACATTCACAAGCTGTGATTAATTCCCGTCTTGTCAGAGGTGAAGGAAGGGTTTGGAAAACAGATACATCCGTGCCAGGACCGAGGATTGAACCCCGGATCCCCAGCACAGAATTCTGACACATTACCCATAGACCATCAGGTCACCCGCTTATGTACTAATCACGCTAATGGTTCTATATTAAAATCTCTAACTCACCTTCATCGGCAGTCTAGTCAACTGCGAGGGTAGCACCTTAAACTATGCGGCCACTGAAGCGGGTAGCCAGGGAAAGATGAATCGATAATTGTGTGTGATATACAAACACAAATGATGACATGTTATCAAAACCTTTCTCTTGTTGAGTCTTACTTTCTCCTGGCATGATGTGGTATATTGATGTGTATTAAGAGCGTGAGCCACATGTCAATCAACTCTGTCATAAGAGTCCTATCCAAATCATAGATTTACACCAACACTATCGCACGTGGATAATTTCTTATTAAACATTAATGGAGATCAAGAATTAATGGAAGTTCCTAATACTGAACATTGTTGGAATATTAAATTATATTTGGATAAAAACTGCATTAAAATTGTCGTTTTTGATCATTTTATTATGGCTTCACAGGTAAGCAGTGTGCACAAATCTTTATTCTGTCATAATAGGAACATACTGTAGTTATTAACAAAAAACTTGGTCGCTTTGTCCCCCATCGTCACCGCGGAAAATTTCGAGTAATCATTCAAATACGAATGCACTGCACACATTTCTGGCATATCTTGGTATTTTCTTTTCCCTTTAACCTCCATACCTCGCGTTAACCGGGAGCTGAGTTGGGTCTGCTAAGATGCACCCTCTTAATACAAAACTATTCTTATATTTTTCAGGACGGTTGAAAATGAAGGGAGATGTTTTGACCTGATACCATATCAGCTGGTACATTGGAATCGGCAACATAAATAATTATTCGGGGTGGTCGTTCAATATAACTCGTTTGAGTATTTCTCCCGATTTGTTTTTGTTTTTTTATGTCTGGTTCTTGCACGAAAGCCTACCATATAACACGTATTACCAGTTTAGAAATTATTGATTATAAATGTTTTAACGAGACCTACATGGGATCGTTAAATATAGACTAATCTTGAAAGAGTAACTGAGATACATTAAACAGCCACACAGAAGATGATTGTTTTGTAATCAAAATGTGTAGACATTCAATACTTTATGTTAGAAAAGTGTTTCTTTTTATAGTTTTATAATCTATAACTGCTCAGCGGAATAAATAGTCTGGTTTTATTAGCATGTCATCGAGAGAACAGCTTAATCACGCCTGATGTGTTTTAATGCGTGGTTAAATGTTTTCAATATTTTTAGAACCAGCAGGCCTATAAAACATTCAGTAGTAATATGTACAGTCCAATTTTAATAGAAAAAAATCTCCTGTAAAACTCACTAGATCTACTTTCACGTATTCAAACGTCAAGACATGTGATATGAAGCTGTCACTTTTGATATATACTATCAATATAGGCCTATCTAAAATAATATTAATCAAATAATAAAATACTACTAATTTAGGTTGCAAAAAAAAGTTTGTATTTCTTAAAATATAATTTATATCAAACTTGGACTGTATATATTACATATTATCAGATTTTTTTCTTTTTAGCACCACGTCTTACTACCCGCTTGTGTTATAAACCTATGTACAATTACAATAATAGGTTAGGGATTAGGGAGGTTTGATTTAGAGGTAATGGACCTGCATTTGTGTGGAGAGAGAGTGGAAAACCATTTAGGAAAACCTAAGTAAATCCAACTGGAATATAATCCCAAACTCCCCGTCTTTGGCAGTCTAGTGCAACACGTGAGTAGCGCTTTAGACCACGCGTCCACCGAAGTGGGTTTCTCAGAATTGTTTTGCCAACAAAGAATTTAACCATGATTTTAATATAAACTAAATGTGTAGGTTTAATCTAAATAATTATAGTCGCTTATAGGTTTAAAGAGTTCAACTCACATTTTAGCTATCCGTCTATGATGATGAGGTAGGGATTAGAATCCAGGATGGATTATTTCTCACGTGAACTTTTTAATGTGTCTTGCCACAATAATTAGGGTGTATTATTATATTATTATATACTCATTTCTCCACATAAGCTATTGATATACGCACACCAGTGGTAAAATGATCCAAGGAGTTGGAATCACCATAGGCTGTAATGTTGGTGACGGTGAGCTCGAGATTTTAATCTCAGCCAGATGCACAAAAATTGGATATCTCCATGTTGGATTGGTGCCAGTGACAAATTAAATTTTGTTTGTCTTGTGTATAACAACATAAACCAAGTAAACACTTTTTATGTAAATTAATTATATTAATACAATGCTGTCCTTTTTTTTATGATTCTTCCTCGTAGCTACAAACGTTTTTGTAATTCCTTTTACCAATTACTTAAAATTGTTATTTGTATTCCGTATTCATATTGTAAGCTAGATACTTTTTTGAGATTTTTATTGTTCTCAAATACCATAGGAATTGAAGTTTCGAGCACCCTATCGCCTTTTTAAATGGGTTTTATTTGATAACAACACTTTTTTTTAAACTCCAGAACATATCTGCTTCTAATATATTTCACTGTAGTATTACTATACACGGTATGTATTGTTTCCATTGTACCTTCCTCTTCGTTACAACACCACTCTGACCAACCTATACCACAACAGAGAGTGCTCGCATCTGTGCCTGCTAGTACCTCGCGGACATCGCTGCTTCTGTCCAGATGATGCCAATTCTCACAGCACCAATGAGGTCATCTGTGACGCTGCAGACGAGCGTCCCCGGCCATCTCCGCGCGTCTGTTTCTGTCGTAAAGCTAATATCACACGACATTTGCTAGAAATCAAGTGTGCTAGCTAGCGCCTAGATATATGTATACTAGCTAGTATAATAGAAACGAGACTAGAACATCCACACGCTGCTAGTTTGGTACTGCGTTCTAGTGCAAATATTCATGGAACTTCAGAGATTAATTTTGGGTGTAGCAGCTGCATTAATTATTAATAATGATACTGAAAATTATGAGAGGGAGCGTAGGAAAAGAATATGGACACGGGACTGGCTGGAAAGACGAAATAATGGTCGCGGGATGCTAACAATTATACATTTGAAGGTTAGGTATTATACATTCGGGGTGGACACTAACGTTTAGTATCACCCCAAATTTGTATTCATTTATATACGATGTGGTCAGAGGCCCCTAAGTCCATGGGTGTCCAATTACAGTATCTTTGATACACAAAGGTTCTCTTTTAGCCCTTCGCACACAACCACCCAAGTTTGGCATGCTATCAAGTTTATTTAGATTAAAATTGGTTCTGGAACACAGTTTGTCGTTTTTAGATTACATGTTTTTAATTAAATATATATTAAATATATTGTCATATTATGGCAATTTGGTATTATATAAACAAGTATGCTTAGAATAATTTTCTGCCAACAACAAAATCACATCCGAAGACCGTGTTGGCGCCATTTATACAATTTCTCTACGCACAGTTTAAGCGTGCATTGATCGGTTGAATTACACAGACTAGTGTCGGAACTAGTAGGAAAATAGCGCCTGTTCTATCCTCACAACCAGTATGGAAGCCAGTATCAAAAGGGAGGACCATCGGCAGGTTATGTGAGGACTATGTTCGCAAGTCGGGCTCTCCAGGCAGTGGGGCCAACACGGCCGCTAATGTCGTACCCATCGTGGTGGTGCTTGGGTGCTGCTCATGATGGGTGCTGTCTACTTTTTCTTTCGGAAGCAACCTTTGTAAGTTGGATATAATCAGTGGTAGCTAGTATGATTACCCAGATTTCAGACCAACTAGAGCTCAGTCAACTATAGATTGTATTATTTAAACCAGGCGTGTGCGAAACTTAGACTTGGCTTCGAAACAAATATCAGCTTTGACTTAGCTTCGAAAACAATTCCAACTGCAACAATTCTGAAGTTTCGTCAGTAAAAATATTGACAGTTAAAATATTCATGTGGAAAAATCTGAAATATTTGAATTATAAGTAGTGATAAATTGATTTATCAGAATAAGACCAAATATTGCAAAAAAGATGTGCAATATAACATTTTCGGAATGATTTTGATGAATAAATGTAGATATATTAAAATTAATAAATACAAAATAATACATTTTTTCAAGCATATTACAACTAAAAAATATATATCATACTCTTTAAAATGAAAACGACACCTGGACACAGGAATCGAATCTGGGACTTTTAACTTAGTCCGTCAATGCTTTAACTACTGAGATACTTAGGAACCGTTCTATGAACAGGCCTAAGCTTCACTAAATTTTAAGGCAGAGTCTATGATGGATGTGTGAAAATCATCAGCTTCAATCAGTGAAGAATATCCTTGAGCACACGACATTTCCTGGGTAACCCAGTATATAGAGAATTGGTGTACTAAGCCAAAGGTATTGGTTTCAATTCCCATGTCCAGATGTCATTTTTTAATCTAAAGAGTATGATATTTAGATGTGCCTGTAACCATAGCTAACAAATATATTAGACTATGTATTTAATCCATCATAACAAGAAATATTCAATCCTTGTTTTCTTTGAACTGAAAAATTTGTATTTAACACTCGCTTAATATTGATCTGACAAATACTCGGCCGTGAGGTTAACATCTGTATTTGACTTGTTTAGGTGGGAAGTCCCCGAACATATCCGGTCTCACCAACTCTAAAAGTGTTCCCTTTAGGCGAGGGACGAATGTGAAGTTTGGTACTCCAACTTTCGAAAGCAATGGGCCTCAAATAGGAGCTGTAAGTCTATATATTCAAAAAATGTAATGTAATTATATCAAAGCTCTTTAAAATCAAAATACAAGGAAAGGTTGATAACACTTTTTTGTACCAAATAATTAAATAAACAAGTTGGTTGATGTTATTTAATACACACTAAGGGAAAGCCTTAAAAATATCTAACATTATATCATCATTCCTGTCTAGACTTGTCTTTCGGAGCCTCCAAACTGGCGCCAGGTATGAGTCGTCTGACGTCACCGAGGAAACCCATTGCCGGGGAGGATTGCAAGATCACCCATTCCTGTCTCGACACGTCTAATCGGCAAACTGGCACCTACCATATCTACTTACGTCATCAGGGTTTACCGTGATTATTCTCGTTTCGACTTGTCTAACCTCCAATTTGGCGAAGGTGGGTGGTTGATTCATGTAAAACAGCATAGACTTATCGTTACTCGTCTATTTTGCTCACTCATCCACTGAGTTATGATGTACTCTCAGGAACCCGCCAGTTGGGGGAAATGCTTGTAGGGTTTCCTGCACCAAATTATGGTAAGCATTCTACCTGGTCTAATTAGGTCAAACGGAATATCTGTTCGACCAGCTTTGATTGATTTTTGATTCCACCTTATTTTTTACTCTTGCAAATGCGGAGTGCATTCAACCATGGGAAGGAAGCATTTGATTTGATGACCATTCTAACAGACATTAGTGGGACTAGCCCAGCAAAAAATATCAAGGTTCGAATCCCGGTGGGAACGCTGTTTGAATGTCAGGATCATATAATTCTGGCGGGGAGGTAGAAATCGAATCCCTGCTGGATAAGCTATTGGCAGCTCTCCCTCCAGATAAAATGCTAGAAAATTTTCTTATTCATCCTTATCACATTATCTTGATTAATATATAGACGTTTAGCCAGAAAGGGTGCGTGTAGCTCATCTATCTATGGCGGGGAGGTCGGGGGGTTTAATCCCTGCTGAAGTGTACTGTTACTAGTTCTCACTAAATGGTTTCCCACTCCCTCACTCCACGTAAACACTGGAACATTTCTATTTTACTCCTCCATACCACCTTATCTTCGCCAACAGTGGTCCATGTAGGCATGTTGGATACCTACATCAGCACATTTCGACAGTAGATAACAAACAAAACAAATTTTAGTGGACTTTTGTGGGGGATAGCGGCTCCTAACTGAGGATTACAGATAACTGTGAGGCATCCATCGATGGAGAGAGGCCCCTGATTATGTATAATAAGAGCTGTGTCAATGTTCCCACTATTATTGTCTCAACTTGTCAAGCCGTTAAATTGGTGCCAGGGTGGCAATGACGTCACCGGGAAAACCCATTGCTGGGGAGGGTTGCGATATCACTCATAGGGCCAGTTTCATAGTCAAATGTGGTACGCCTCAAGTGTGGCGCTACACTAAATACAAGACGACACCCACCTAAACTCGAATGGAATGGGCCGTTCTCGCATATGAAACTAGCCCATTCCATTCTGGTTTAGGTAGGTGTCGTCAAGTACTTAGTGTAGCGCTGCACTTGAGGCTTACTAAATTTGACTATAAAACTGGCCCTTAGTGTATTCTTGTCCAACCAACCCGCTATTCTGGTGCCAGGTATGAATCATCATGGAAAACCACTTGTGACATAATTTAAGGTCACGATCTTTTCCTGTCTTGACGTGTCTTGTTGATCTACCAAACTGGTGCCAGGTATGAGTTATCAGGGAAAACCCATTGCCAGAGGGAGGATTGCGACATCATTCAAGATGGTGATCTATTCCGAATTCGACTTGTCTTGTTGAGCCACCAAACTGGCGCCAGGTATGAGTCATCAGGGTAAACCCTATGCTGGGACGGGGAGAAGATTGCGATACCAAAATATATTCAGAGGCTTGTGACAGGGAGACCGGGCCAGAAGCTCACACTCTGTTAGAGACAGCTGTCGAGAAAGGATGCTATTGCACCCTCCCACTCTCACGGGTAGAATTCGAGACATTTTATGGGAAGCCGCGGGAGGAGTGCACGATGCCATAGACTGCACGCTCCTTCACCAAAAACTCCTCCTCCTGGGACATACATAAAAAACAAAGATACAATCAAATGGTGTAGAGATTAAAAAATCCAATGGGGCCAAAAATCAAATGAGGCACACTGGACCGGAATGAACAAGTTTGGACATGAATAAAACCCCTAAAAACCACCCCACACCAGCCCAAACCCTTAAATAACACTCCCGGATAAAAATCACGATTAAAAATCATTAAAAAATGAGAATACGAGGCTAAAAAACTGAAATAAAGAAGCTGTAGTGGTGGGTCTAATACACTCCTGTTATTATTGCTACTTTTTGTTCTTATCATTATTATTTACTATTTTTCCGTAACTATTCATCAGTATATATAATTATTTAGCTATGATTGTTTATCATATTTTCTCATGTTATTACACGTATTTGTAAGTTACTTGTGTACTTTTCAGTGTTGGCCTATCGGTCTTACGACTGTTGGTCATCACTGTAATAAAGTAGATTGAAATTGAAATAATAACAGTAATAATTATTATTGAGTAAGATATTTACATAAAAATACATATATTAGCTAAGATAAATTCCACTTTGAAAACAATTATAAATCACAAACCTACATAATTAGAAAAATTGCACCTTTAAACTATACACAATAATTATAATTTATTATATATTTTAGAAAGATTCATCAACATATGTATCATATTTATGGACCTGTTCAAGAAGTTTTTCATATTCTGAAATTTCGACATACAACTGAGTACAAGAGAAATAGTTCAAACAAGTCTTTACATTGGTAAACGATTTCATTGTCTCATTTAAATAATAATAAAAAAAATTGATTGTCCATGACACATTTATTAATGGAAAACACATTCAACAGCTGCATTATATCCTAGCAGGGCCAGATCAAAAACTAACTAGTCATTTTAGGTTTTTAGCATTTATATCCTGCCTTGTAAAATGCGCGAACATTATCTACACTGCGAAAACCACGGCGTTATTCCACAATCGAGCTATACTCAGTGACTGTATCTCGATTGTGGGATGACCCGTGGTTTATATATATAGTTGTGTTGATCGTACTTATTTAAAAAAAAAGTTATCCTTTTATGTTAAAGTAGACTTACCACAGGTTTTAAATCTAATTTCACGTATTCATAAGACAAGCTATGTTATCTATATCTGAAACATTTGACATATATTTATTATTATTTAGCACTGCGTCTTACTACTCGTTAGGGTTATACGCTTTAAGTGCTAATTACTATAATGGATTATGAATTGGGAAGGTTGAATTAGAGCAAGTGAACCCGCATTTTCGCGGAGGGAGAGTGGAAAACTATTTAGGAAAAACCACCCCCAGTTCACCCAACCGATATTCAAACCTCGATCTCCCCGTCCTCAGCAGTCGAGCTCAACATGACTAGCGCGTTAGCCAACTACACCACCGAGGCGGGTTTTTGAAATATATTAATAGTACCTATAAAATAACATTACTTATAAATATAGTAAAATGTTATCACTCTTGACCATAAAAAGACATATTTGTGTTTTCTAAAGGGCCTTTTTGTGAAAATTGGGCTGATTATTAAATTCAACTATTTTTAAATTTATTACTGGCAATATCCTCAAGTAACACATTATAGAACTCCAACTTCACAGATAAAAAGTTGAAAAATTTTGGCTTAAAAAAGTATTCTTCTCAAATATAAACATTTTTTCCAGATAAAAATCCCCATGAGAAAAAAATTACTATCGATCCATTACAAACATTGGAAACTTCTTGCTACAGCTTGTTCGAAAACTAGGTGCTTAGAAAGATATTTGGTCCAAAAAGAGATAAGGCTACTGGATAGTGGATGTGGTTACATAATGATGAGTTACACAACTGACATTGTTACGATAATCAAGTCTCGTAGATTACGGTGGGAAAGACATGCGGTGTGAATGGGAGATTCTAGAGCCTTGTCCATGCCGTTAAATGTCAAACCCAATGGGAAGGGACCATTTGGAAGACCTAAACGCAAAAGGGAGGATAACATTAGAATGACCCTGACAGAGATAAGGTATAATGAGGTGGACTGGATATAACTAGCTCAAGATAGGGATAAATAGCGTACTTTTATAAGTGCGGCAATGAACTATCGAGCTCTTAATGCTATTGGGCAAGTAAGTGAAATCCAGAAACATTTTCACATTTTTGATATTTTTCCTGTTTATTAGACACTGTACTGTTAATGATGAACGGACCTAAGATCTATCAACCTTGACGTTCCTAGTTGTGATGAGTGGCGAAGTATAGCGGACAAACTTTAAATTAGGAGTAGTTACACAACATGGCGACTTAAATGAAGAATTTAGGAGAACGGAATTTTTAATAATCTTTTATAAACTATTATTTCAATATGTGTTAAGTAATTAAATCTCTTTGTACCTTTTTTTAGATATGTAATTTTACCTTAATTTTTCTTTTATATCTTTTATTTTAAAAATGCTTAGTCTTCAAAAATTATATTATTGGTCCTTTTGTTATCGTGAAAACAAACTTATCTCTGATTGGCTAAACTNGAAAATGAACTTATCTCTGATTGGCTAAACTAATCTCAGGATTCCCCGTTCAGAGAGATTTCCTTTTGTCTCGTTCATTCTCTGTTTGGATCCTATTAGAGTGAGACGTAATTTTTTGTTCCTTTCTTTTTTTTAAATTTGAGTCTAAAATCTTTTCTAAATTAACATGTAGTCTTTTATTTTTGTTTATTTCTTTTTTGGGGTTATGAGGTAAAGTTTCCGTGTATATTTTTTTGTTTAATTATTAACTTTTAGATTTAGTATTATTATGCATTTTTGTGGAATTCTAATGTAATGTAGAGATTGTCAACCATGTGGCCTGGTTCCTTTTATAATATGGTTTTGCATCAATCGACATCTTATAAACCACGCATTTTAAAGTTTAATAGAACAGGGGATTAAATATAATGTTTGAAGATGATTATCTTTGTATTAATTAATTTTATTTTTGGTTTTCTCTGTTCTGCAGGAGATATCTTTTTTATACCTTAAACAAATCGGTAATGTAGTAAATATAAATGTTCTCTTTTATTTTAAATGAATCTTTGTTAATCTTTTATTATCTTTTTATCATCTTAATCTTTTATTATGTTTTTTTATTACTTTTTGTTTAATAAATAATACAGTCCTTTAGTAATTGGGTTGTGATTTAAAATTAAGCACGTGGAATCCACGTATTTTGAATAACTTCTTAACCTCCTTTTGTATTGATTAATTAACTATTTACTATGCTAATTATTTACTTATGCTCTCTTTCAGTCTTGGCAGCAGATATACCTTTTTTTAATTAAACTTAATAAGTGTTACTGGACACCTCTCAATGAGGCGATCAGTACAACACATAGGTTACATACTGGACACACGCCACCAAATGTTCGCTCACCGGCTATGGACAAGCTTTTAGAAATTAACTACGTTTTAGAGGTGACCTGGAGGTCTAGGAGTAAGGTGTCAGACTTCTGTGCTGGCGGCCGGGGTTCAATCCTCGGTCTCGGCACAGATTTATCTGATTACCAAACCCTTCCTTCACCTCTGATAAGACATCTTGTGAATGTGGGGAGTGCCAGGCCTCCACCGTGGTTCGGATTCCACGTTAAACTGTAGGTCCTCCATTTCATCTCACAATCATCCTACCATTACACATTAGAGTAAATACGTATAGCCCGAACTGGTAGTAAGACGCGGTGCTAATAATAATAATAATAATAATAAACTACGTTTTAGACTATTGTTATGTTTTAACATCAAATTTAGTAACAACTTAATCTATGAGGTAGATGAGAAAAGAGTAGTTTAGATAAAGTAAACTTTTATCAGCATGGAGAGAGGTTATAAGAACCACAGTGATTAATCACACGTAAAAAATAACCACCATCTTACCCAGAAAATATTCGAACCTATATCTTCCGGTCCCTAACAATAAGACCTATTGTGAGCTTAACACCTTAGACGTCTTGACCAAAGGTGTAGGTTTGAGCTAACGGATGAATTTTGGTGCAAATCTAGGCAGTTTATTTGTTCATCTTGCTGAAGTAACACATTTTTTATGTTACTTTCTAACGTAATGTTCGCTAAAATAAGTTTAAATCTGTGTTTATTTATTTTATAAATCAACTCTTAAGCCTCAGGTGTTTTATTGCCACCCTGAATATTTATTTATAATCCAAGTGGAAAGTCATACACTTGTAGACCCAACTAAATAATAAAGAGAACGTATTATATAGACCTATTTATGGGTTTTTACTGAAAAAAACTATTTACATTTATTGTGGTGGTGGTTGCCAATTACCCTCTAACAAGCAAAACCAACAAACATAACTCGTTTTACTATATTTGAATAAACCAACCTCTTAGTACGGCAATAATAGTAAAAATTGATATTTCTCTTAAACCAATCGCTCAAGTCATGAAACAGCAAAGTTGAAACACTGCGTGAAGGACATATCTCGTTGCGACAGCATTAAACTTTCTAAGAAAGAAAAACTTGAATGATGCATTTCTCACATACGAGGAAGTAAGTCATAAACATAAGAAGGGGGGG
>CABFOV010002754.1:31968-63621 GCA_902141375.1 Timema poppense
CATATTCTAAAATTAAGTTAAACTAAGCTGATGTAGATAAAATACAAGAATATGGGAAATATAAAAAAAACACAAAGGTGTGTAATAAATAATTATTCTATTATTGAAATATAACAATTTTTTTTTTCAATATGGCTAAAATATTAAATTTGGGTCGCAATTTCCCACTAAATAATTAAAACATTAATATACTATTTATAGAATTGACAGCATGGAAAACATAGAAAGAATTCCAGAATAGGTCAAAACAAACGTTAAAAATAATAATTTACAATCAGAATTGGTGGGGTTGACCATTATTACTTGGAAAACTTTGAAAACACGAAATAGCAATACTGAGATAATAGTGGATTTTTGACATTTAACTGCAAGCTTTAAATAAATTTGTATAGAGTGGAAGTCGAAATAAAGAGCTAAGATCGTTAAGATCATTTGGCAATAACATTTCATTTCACACTTTTAACACGTTTATATCCATACGGTATGTATAGTAAGTAATCTAATGATTTAAAATTATTACAATTCACCAATATTAAGGGGACAAACTTGATATTTTATGTGTTTTTTGTGAAGCATTGTTAAGATCAAATAATTTAATGTATGAGACTGAAATTTAGTATAGCTAGACATTAATATGAGGTGTACACAGTCATTATTTATGCATTACAATTACTATTATAATAATAGCTAGTTAATCGTTAGTTTTAACATTAATAATCTTTAGTTATTAAAATATTATTAATAGTATCAATATAGTAAATATGTCACTCTTTACATCTCGTATGAATATCTAGTTTTACTAAATTTCAACCCGCCTCGGTAGCGTAGTTGGGTAACGCGTTAGTCGTGTTGAGCTCGACTGCTGAGGACGGGGAGATCGAGGTTCAAATCTCGTTCGGGTGAACTGGGGTGGTTTTTCCTAAATGGCTTTCCACTATCCCTCTACGCAAATGCGGGTTCACTTCCTCTAAATTCAACCTTCCCAATTCCTAATTCATTAGCGTAATTAGTACTTAAGCGTATAACGCGAACGGGTAGTAAGACATGGTGCTAAATAAATAAATAAAATACTAAATTTCAGTCCCATATATTATACACTTTACCTTAACAACGGTCAAATAGTATTAATAATAATAATATGAATATTATTAATATTTCATTATATACACCCTAGATACATGTCTGATTATACTTTATTTCAGCCACACGTATTAATTACTTTACCTTAACAATGATACGGGAAAAGTATAAAATAGTAAGTTTGTCTCTTCATTACGTGAGAATTGTAATATTGTATATCCATTGTCTTATACACTGTGTATTGTATATTTTAATACGAGCTGTCTGGAAATATGAGCGTTTATTTTTTTCAAGGAAGAAAAAAGGGTTTTGTAATATTAATAAAATGGGGGTAGCTCTCTTCTTGAAACCACGTGGACACTCAGCACACTAAATGCTTGACGCTGCACACTATCATGTACTGAAAGTGCTTCAGCACTTGGTACAGTAGACTACAAATGCACTTGTTACTCCAACGAAACAACACACTGACACAAACTACAATGAATAAGAATCCCGTAAGTCCATTTTTAAATCTCATCCATAGTCCAACAATTTGAGTCTATCGTAGCCCTTTCCATAAATTTCTGCTTAGCTAGTTAATTTAATTACAAGGACTTTCTATCCCACCGGCACAGGTACACGGCAGGTAATCCCGCCGAGAAGGATGTGGTTAGTCAATGAAGCGTGGTAGCTCCAATCTAGCTGTTCTAGGATAAATGTAGGTAGTAAATATTTTGGCTGCATTGTCGCAATATAGAGACCTAAATACAAATGTATTGTTACAATAGAGATAAAAATACAGATTCATTGTTACAATATAGAGACTTGAATACAGGTTCATTGTTACAATATAGAGACCTAAATACATATGCATTGTTACAATATAGAAACTTAAATAAAGATGCATTGTAACAATATATAAACTTAAATACAGTTGCATTGTTACAATATAGAAACTTAAATAAAGATGCATTGTTACAATATATAAACTTAAATACAGATGCAATGTTACAATATAGAGACTTAAATACATATGCATTGTTACAATATAGAAACTTAAATACAGATGCATTGTTACAATATAGATAATTAATACAGCTACATTGTGCCAATATAGAGACCTAAATACATATGCATTGTTACAATATAAAAACTTAAATATAGATGAATTGTTACAATATAGATAATTAATACAGCTACATTGTGCCAATATAGAGACTTAAATACATATTCATTGTTACAATATAAAAACTTAAATACAAATGTATTGTTACAATATAGATAATTAAATACAGATTCATTGTTACAATATAGAAACTTAAATACAGCTACATTGTGCCAATATAGAGACCTAAATACAAATGTATTGTTACAATATAGATAATTAAATACAGATTCATTGTTACAATATATAAACTTAAATACAGCTACATTGTGCCAATATAGAGACCTAAATACATATGCATTGTTACAATATAGAAACTTAATTACAGATGTATTGTTACAATATAGAGACAAGTACAGATGCATTGCCACAATATAGAGACATAATTAGAGGTTCAAGCATTGCAAAATTAAACGTACACAAAGAGAGATGCAAGTGAAACTAAAAATAGAGAAATAAAAGATTCATGATGAATAAAAATCAAACAAATAAGAAGAAAGAGAGATAGATATGGTAAAGAAAGATTCAATAAAGAGTATCAGAATACAAATAAGAAAATATAATAGCAGACCTGATTATGACAGAAACGAGCATAGTGAGAGCAAATAAATATAAATAAGCTGACAAACATAAGACATGCAGAAAAATGAAGAATTATATAAAGTAAGAGCAAAAAGAGCAAGAGGGAGGGTTATAAAATGCAACAAAGCTTGCATATATTATATTCGTGAAATGACTAAATGTCACGTGAACAGCGAACACACCCTGAAGAGAATGACGCTACCTGACAGTCGCGAGGCCTGAGATGGAGATAGTTTATTTACGTCGTCAAGGCGCACCCGTGTCAAGTGTTTCACAAGACACATTTTATAGCCTGTTCTTCCTCCCACTTACACTTTGTATGCGCACCAAATCATGTGACTTTTATATCCCTTGTTTACCGAGGATATAATACAGTGGCGAGCTCTCTCTTTGTTTACTGGTCCGAGCTTAAGTGTTAATTTTATTTTATTTTCACCACGTCTTACTAACCGTTCGGGATGTACATCTTTGTACTAATTACGTTAAAGGTTTCATGGATTGGGAAGTTTACATTTATAGGAAGTCTACCCGCATTTGCGTGGAGGGAGAAATAAAAACCTTTTTGCAAATAACATTCTCAGTATAAGCGACCGAGAGTCAAACTTCAATCTCTCCGTCAACGGCAGTCTAGTCTATTGGGAAAGTAGCGCCTTAGACCACGTGGCCACCATAGCAGGTTAGTGTTAATTTGAGATGATGGGATATTTTAGTTGGGGCTTATACGTTACTATAAAGGTGACGTCCTTACGTTGTGTCGTTCCCGTGGGTCAGGAGGGTTTAAAGGCACCTCCACACCAGGGTAATTTGCGTTCCTGTAGGTCAGAGGTCACCAACCTTTTTGCACCTTAGAGCACATTCAAAATTAACGCTAGTGCGGCGGGCACCAATTACTTTTTCAAGGCAAATTTACCAACTCCCGCCAGGCTCAAAGGTCAGCCTCATCGCTATACACACGGCCGGTCAACTGCCATGTTAAGTTTCCAACGGCGATGGTGACGTTACATGTGGTTGTGGGTAGTACTCAAAGCGCCAACCCCCTCCAACTTGACAAAAAATAAATAAAATATACTGCTTTATTTACGGTTTTAACACGACCAAAATAAAGATGCAAGAAAATATTTAGCTACTCACCAACATTTTGGTGCTTAGGTACATTTATAAAATATATATTTATTCTGTGTTTAATCAGGCAACAAAGCTGGGTAGACTCAAGTCAAGATATTTAAAAAGGAAATAGGAAGTATTAGCATGGTATTAGTGAGTGTCAAGAGAATAATGGAAGGGGGTAGGTATTTAAGATTAGGAAAAAACAAAATCATTCATCTTGAAACTATTTGAAATGTAGTTCCGAGTAAAAGTACACTTGGTAAATGAGCCGGCAAAGAAAGAGGAATGAGAGGGAGGGATTGGAAAGAGGGGGAGGGTGGCTTTCAATCACCAACTTATTGAGAACAGCATACCTAGAGATAAGCACAAACTTGATTTTTGTCGGAAAATTGACAGATTAAAACTATTAGTCAAAAAGTGGCAGGCAAATAAAAAAGGCTCGGTGGGTGCCATGGCGCCCGCGGGCATAGGGTTGGGGATCCCTGCTGTAGGTCATGCGGGTTTAAAGTCACCTCCACAAAAGGGTAATTTGCGTTCCGTGGGTTCGGGAAGGCTGGATGTAAACGAGATAAACTAAACTACGAGTTAACTGATATCAGTGGCGTAGTTAGAATAACAAATTTGGGGGGAGGGGGTGAATAGTCTTTTAATAAATAAAATTAACCTAAAATTAGGCTATTCCTTTTTAGTACAAACACACACGTTTGTGCCGTAGTGGGACATTGTATAATTGTCTGTCACTTTTGAATTTATTATGACCTATTACCTTTGATCTTTCGTACATAGGTGATCACCATGATAGTCAGGTCTAATTTGTCAGTGACCGGGAGGTTGGTGTTTATGGAGTAAACTAAGGGTGTTTCCCACTTTCCCTCCACTCAAATGCGGGTAAGTTTAATCTGAAACTTACCTTCCTCATCCCTGCACCACTAGAGTAATTAAATTAAGTGTGGATAGCCAGGATGAGTGGTAAGAAGTGTTCGCATGAAAAACCACTTTGTTCTTCAGTGTTGGTAATGAATGACCAAAAAGTTAGGATAATTTTAGTTTTTCAAGATCGTTTGAAAACTATGAAAAATATAGAAATATCCCAACCATTTCTTGCTGATTAGAAAGCTTACCTCTCTAAAAAATTTTGAAAGGTAAAGAATGACACCTGGACACGGGAATCAAAACCGGGACCTTTAGCTTAATATGCCAATGCTCTACCACTGAGCTATCCAGGATTTGTCCCGTGCCCAGGGTCATTCTTCTCTCTAAGAAAGTTAAAAACAAGGCTTTCCTAGTTTAAAAAATATCACAAGTTTTTTAAATGCTACGCCTAGGATTATTCTTTTCTAGGTAGACTTTGATAAAAATGCCTAAACATACTAAGCGATGTTACTGACAAACACACTAGACTTATTAGTATTAGCCGTGGATTCTCAGCTTTAAGGGTTAAATAACTTCTCATAAGATATTTCTGCATTTTATCTTTATTAAATAGATCTTGTAAAGAGTTGATAGCTAAACCAAATTGTATGCATGCATTGTTTGATGGAAAAGTTAGTGTCAAAATTAGTATAGACCTATTTAAAGTAACATATTATTATTATTATTATTATTATTATTATTAAGGTTTAAATTCATGTCGGTACAAATTTAGTTTTTAGTGTCATAAACACGAAAATTAAAGTAAACCTATGGAAAACAAGAACTATAAGAATAATATTCTATTCCTTTAAGGATTCAATTTTTTGGCCAGTGAGATAAAAAGAACCTTAATACAATAGTATATATGGAAATTTAGTGATTCATGCGTATAAATATTACAAATTTAATTTTTTTCGTCCAGGTAATAGATTCTAATTTCTTCCATGTCAACTATATATCCTACTTATATCCCATCTTCAATTTGAATTGTAATATATGATTGCAACCCCTTACCTAGAAGCAAATAGTTATTAAAACAAATGTTCTCTATCTATAGTGAGGACAGCCAAACGCCATATTTCTTATCAGCACATTATTAGCGGACTGAATAAAATAAAATGTAGACTCCTCTCGAATACCATAAAGTACATTAAACTCTTTTTCCCTGGCGCAATTGCTTTCCTTCCCCTCTCCCTCCTTGTCAAATTCCCACACCCCACCCTCACCCATTGTTTGAAACCATTAGTGTAATACGTATCGATCCGCTGTGACAATCGGCAGTTTCGAGATTGCCTCAAACACGACATTCTCGTTTAATAACGTCGAGTTGAAATGTTGCGTCATCCCTCCAGAGTGGCCAACTTTCTCATTAATCCCTATTTATAATAATGTGGGGAAATAAAGTATTTTTTTTAATAAGTACGTTCAACACGATGGTTATTAAAGGCTTAACCAAAGGTTTAGAGATGTAGAGGTTATTTTAGAGGAAGTGCACCCAAATTAGCATCTATAAATTATTATAAAACCATATTGGTACGTTACGGGAAGTGCATTCTAGTTAGTGTATAAAGAAGGAGAAAACCAAAACTTATGTGTACCAAGTAGCAAACAACTTCCTGTAAATGCGGTCAAGATTCAAACCTCAACCTCCCTATCACTGTCAACCAAGCCTATTTAGAACCTGGTGCCTTAGACAGTATGACCACCGATGGTGATGTTTTATATCCACTAATCGATATTTTGTTTGTAAAATGTATCATCAATCAATTATTAAACTTTAATTGTGTACAGGAAAGTAATAACAGTGAATATTTATCAGATGAAAAGTGTTTAAAATAATTGTTGTTGGAGAGTTGTTTTATTAGCGGTACTGGTACGATAGTACTAGAGTTATTAGTGGTACTATATGTGTATATAGGTCGACGTGAGTGTGGGGACGCCGACTGCGTGGTGACCATTCCCGTTGCAATGGTTTGTTGCCCTCTTTACCAATTAGCCTTCTCCCTACCCCCGTGATTTTAAATACGACCGGCGCTCACTTTAGTAAACCATGCTTTATTAATGGGGGAAGCTCGTTACGCAGTCATAAACTATTAGTTATTGATATTTGTGTTGTAAATTCTACTCCCGAATATCCATTAGAAGGTTTGCGAACCGACCTGCTGAGTTAGGGATGGGAGGAATTGTAAATTCTGCCGAGAGTTTTAGTTAGGCAGGAGTTTTGAATGTGCTCGTGTTTATGGTGCCGGGAGGGAGGTTTTGGGGATAAGAGGAGGGGTGCGGGGGTTGGTTTTTGGCGGTGTAATTGGGGGTGGTGGTGGTGGGAGGTCACCTCTCGAAATGTTTCCAATAGTTTATGTGTGCTGAGCGGGCAAATTAAATGGAAACCTTCGTTGAGAGCTTTCCAACTATTCTTGGCGGATTTTCATTTTGTTTTTGTTTCGTTTGTTCTAACTTTTTGGGTGAGCTTAGTGAATTAGTCTAAATTTATGTTATTACTTAAAGTAAGAGGGTATTTTATTAATCGGATGGTAAAGGAAGGGATGAAATATGAAATGCTAAATCGATTTAAAACTTTGAGTTGCCCAATAAACAAAATATTAGAGGCCACATTTGTTTGTGAAAGATGTAAAACATTTATTTGGGCGAAGTTTGGTAGAAATGTTGTTATTACACAAACTATTATTCTTTAAAGTTTTAGTTCAGTCGGATGGATCATCTCTCTCCACTCACTTTATTTTTTGCCCCTCCCTTCTACAACACAAAGATCATTTATATATTTGAATAAAATACTCAAACATAGATTTGAGTCTCGGGCCATTGGGCTAGTGCGGCGCTCCTTTACCAACGGTGTTAGAGCACGTCGAATGGATCTTAAAAGATTTTAAATGCAATTTAGTTGATTCAAGTTTAATGCCTCTTTCCCTCCATATTCAATTTTAACAAACAGACATTGAAAACAAAAATGGGGGGTTATATATTAGTCTAAATATTAAATAAAATAAATGGTAAGGAACGCCTCACGGAATTTCTCACTCTATTGTTTAAAAATGGAGATATTTACTCAAAACTCGTAATATATATGAAACAAAAAAATATATACTAGCAAGCCGAAGCAAAAATTACAATATACTTATGTAAAACATGTTTTGACTCTTGGTTTTAATTTTATAATTTCATTTTTAAGGAATTAAAGTCCTCGTCTGTATGTTTGGAACAATAAAAAATATCGATATTGGATCCACAAGGGTCAACAATTTATATTAAAGTTTCAAATTCCTGTTAACATTTTTGGCATTTTATCAGGTGTTGCACACCTTCAGATCATCGCATTGCTATTAAATTCCTCATTTATATATTTTGTCCAATAAAAAAGGTTAATATTTTCTATTGAGTCTAAAATGATAGAAATAGATTATGGCTGTACACACATTTTCCCAAGAGGTTGAAGGAAAAAGAACAAGCTTTATGAGACACTCACTAATATTTAATTACTCTATATAATTAGATAATTATTGCTTTAAAACATAAGTAGTATATCTGTACAACTAAAGCTCATAAAATTGTATTCATATATTTTCCAATATATCAGAAACTGTTGGTTTTATAAAAATATATTTCAAATAAAGGTTCTTTATTTTTAATAGTGGTACAATTTTGCAATTATAAGTCATTTAGTATCTCAAACAATTGCGAAAAAATGTAAATTTCCTCTTCTCTAAGGTACCCTAAAATTAATTTCCATGGTAAAATGAAAATAACTATTTTGTTTATAATCTTAATCAAGGCCTAGATACGAATTTTAATAAAATTCATTATAGCCAATTTTGGTAAAAAAAAAAGTTCGTTCCCATTATCGCCCTTTAGTAAACTACCTTTAATTTTAGGGACAGGCACACAGACAAACGCCATTGTGAAAACCACTTTTTAGGGTCCGGAGGGTCATGAAATTCGACCTTCATCAACATCTTGGTTTAGATTTTTTTGGCGATCGCAATACTTTACCTTTAGTGTTTTAAAAGCTAATATATATAAAACTGTGTGTGCGCTAATATATATATTTGCGTATAGCTTGAAAACTATTGGTTTTATAAGAACATGTTTCAAATAAAAGATTGTTATTATAAATAGACCTACATATATGCATTTGTAAGTAATTTCAAATCTCAAAGAGTTATGTATATATGATAAAAAATGAGAATTTACGTATCAGAACGGAACTCTTAAATTCATGTTTACCAAAAATTGAGAGCAACCATTTTGTTTGTAATATATATGAATGCCTAGAAATGAAATTTAATCAAAATTGTTTGAGCCGATTTGGATAAAATTGTTCTTTTTTCCATTTGGCACTTCAGTAAACTAACCTTAATTTTAGGGTTAAATATCCATTTCCAAAAATCTGCGGGACAACACTATGAAAATCCTGGATACCAAATTTTAACCTGATTGGTAAACGAGTTTAGGCTCTACTCTGAGGTATAGACAGACAGAAGTTCAAAAACCACTTTTTCGGATTCGGGAGGTCATGAAACGTCAACATTCATCAAAATCTTGAGTTCGATTCTTATGACGATCACAATTATTTCTTTAGCTGTAAGGTAGCGAGAAAGTAAAAACTCTACCTAAAAATAATTGAATGCTTAATTGAGTTAAACCATTTTATTTTTTCCTCCATGGTGGAATTTAAAAATAATTTTTAATAGATGGGAGAGATTAATAGATTGGGAAAAATACTACTAAATTTTGCTTTTAGTAAATGGAAGCGTAATTAGTGTCTTCACTCAATGGGTTGTAGATGAAAAATAACTATTTTGATTCCACTTAATGTCAAATTTGAATATTTGCATGGTTTTTTGCAAATAAATATCCATAATCTGCGTACCAGTACTGAAATGGTAGATTTAACATACATATTACAACACAACTCGTCTTCGTTAAGATTAGGGATTTTATTCATGCTGCTCTTTTGGTCTGGTGGTAAAAATATTTCACCCATTAAACAAAATACAACACCAAACTCGGCGATTTATCTTTGTAGTTCAGGAATAGCTTTTCTAGTTTAGTTCTGAAAGAGATAAAGAGACACACAACTGGAAGTCCTCCAGGAGATCTTGTCCAAGAGCTACAAGCTTGTATCTGACGACTAGCCATGGGCGGCAGTCCCCAAACCAGCTCGGATGAACATGTTATTCTTTCCCTGAACACGAGCAGCACAATCCACCTAGATAACGAGGGAATGTCATAGATAACAATATATTCTTCGCCATGAAATGGCTCTCCAGCTATGCTTCTATAGAAGTGGATTACTACTACGTTAATCAGTCAAGTGGTGAAGAATTTTTTAGTTTGAGACTAAAACAAATAGAGGCAATTTTAAAACAAAAACTCAATCATAAAGTGGATGTTCCATTTAATTGAGAAGATCATTTTAGTTATTATTATTATTATTATTATTATTATTATTATTATTATTATTATTAGAGCTGCGTCTTGTACCCGTTTGGGTTATACGCACTTCTGGTTATTAAACATAATTTTATTGACAATTTTTTTAATAGAAAAATACGATGAAATATATTACATAGTACATAAAAAATGTTCATTTACTGACATCAAAAGTGTAACTGTATTTTTTAGGGTCGATTAATTTAAAACAGTTAATGAACAAATAATAAATTTCTGCTTGGTCAGACCCAAAATTTCATACTTTTAAAATGGATTGTTGGCAAGATAATTACTTCCGAATTGCCAACATGATCTTTGTAATTAGGCTCCTGTGCAGGGCTGACAATCTAATCGACCGATACCACAACCACCCCAATCAATATCCCACCGCAGAACAGGTTTCTATTTTCAAATGGTGCACAGAAATGTTGCCAACTTAGCTGATATTCAAAGAGATCCTAAAGCTGAAAATCTTATAAACATACTCATAATTCATTCTTTCAAACTATAGCTACAAAAAAAAAAAGATCCTTTTTTCATACAACTATTTCAAACACGTTTTATTATGTAAAATTAACGAATGCTTCTAGAAGGAAAATTGAAAAAAAAAATATTCTGGCTTTTAAACACACCGCTGAATCCTGATTAGTCATTAAATTGATAAATAGGTGCTCTTTTGTTGCTTCTGTTGTTACTATTCGTTTGAAACCTTCCTGTGGAAACAAAGGCGTCATTACTTATTGCAGATAATCCCCCTCCTCAACCCTCTCCACCCTCATTTCCCTGAAACCTCAAGGGGAAGTTACTTCACGTTATATCATAACCAACAACCCTCAGTTTCAAATCCATCC
Organism: Timema poppense; assembly: GCA_902141375.1. Lineage (NCBI taxonomy): Eukaryota > Metazoa > Arthropoda > Insecta > Phasmatodea > Timematidae > Timema > Timema poppense. The sequence goes on from CABFOV010002754.1 coordinate 43,096, forward strand.
CCTGTGTGTGTGTTGGGGGTTGAAGATTCATACTATGTTCAGCGGGTTGTAAAACCCACCCCTCTTCAGACCAGGGGTAAGTGACGTCGAGAGTTTCCGATATTTTGTGTCAGATTAATCATTTATGTATCATGAATGATGCCATGTGTACAAGAATTTCCCATCGAGCTCTGGGAGGCTAACTTGTATCCCCTCTTATATAATGGGGATCATAAAGAAGTTAGAAGTAGTCTGTTAAGCTAAGTGAGAATACCTTATATCCACATTTTACAAAAGCCTTGATTATGGTTTCAAATAAGAGGAAAATGAGTTACTTTAACGTCTCAAATAGATAATATAAAAACGTGTTTGTATGTATGAAACATGGAACAAGATCATAGAAACGTAGTATAACTTAGTAATCAATGGAAACCTAGTATATCTTAGTAATCAATGGAAACCTAGTATATCTTAGTAATCAATGGAAACCTAGTATATCTTAGTAATCAATGGAAACCTAGTATATCTTAGTAATCAATGGAAACCTAGTATATCTTAGTAATCAATGGAAACCTAGTATATCTTAGTAATCAATGGAAACCTAGTATATCTTAGTAATCAATGGAAACCTAGTATATCTTAGTAATCAATGGAAACCTAGTATATCTTAGTAATCAATGGAAACCTAGTATATCTTAGTAATCAATGGAAACCTAGTATATCTTAGTAATCAATGGAAACCTAGTATATCTTAGTAATCAATGGAAACCTAGTATATCTTAGTAATCAATGGAAACCTAGTATATCTTAGTAATCAATGGAAACCTAGTATATCTTAGTAATCAATGGAAACCTAGTATATCTTAGTAATCAATGGAAACCTAGTATATCCTAGTAATCAATGGAAACCTAGTATATCTTAGTAATCAATGGAAACCTAGTATATCTTAGTAATCAATGGAAACTTAGTTTATCTTAGTAATCAATGGAAACCTAATAAATCTTAGTAATCAATTGAAACCTAGTATATCTTAGTAATCAAGTTTTCGTCCATTCAGTAAAATGGTTTCAGCCCTAGCCAAAGGTACAGATAGACAAACGGAAAGAGAGACACCATTGCGAAAACAACATTTTGGTTTCAGGGGGTCATGAAACGTCGACATTTATCAACATATATAGTTAGATTTTTTAAATTTTTTTTTTGACGATCACAATAATTTCTCTCCGAGGTGTCGAGAGAAAGTGAAGAAAGCAGAACACAACTTTTATTTCTAGGAAAGATAGCAGGTATTAATGTAATTCACTCAGATCCCCAAAGCATGCGCTTTACTTCAGTGTGTCATTAGTTTGGTTAATCCAACCCTGCCTCGGTCTGGCATATTATTTTATGATAGTAGGTGACCTGGCGGTCTAGGGGTAAGGTGTCAGACTTCTGTGCTGGCGACCGGGGTTCAATCCTCGGTCCCGGCAAAGATTTATCTGATTACCAAACTCTTCCTTCACCTCTGACAAAACATCTTGTGAATGTGGGGAATGCCAGGCCTCCACCGTGGTTCGGATTCCACGTTAAACTTAAGGTCCTTCATTTCATCTCACAATCACCCTACCATTACACATTAGTGTAAGTGCGTATAGCCCGAATGGGTAGTAAGACGCGGTGCTAATAATAATATTAATAATAATAAATATTTGAATCACTAATTAACCTATAGATTATAATTATACACTTGTTAAAATAGTGCAACAAATCTTGTTTTGACGTATGGCCTTAAACAGAAATGAAAGAGCGTTGTTAGAGCACAGCTCTAAATTCGTTAACATTATTATATCTACTAGTACAAACCCGCCTCGGTGACGTAGTTGGCTAACGTGCTTGTCGTGTTGAGCTCGACTGCTGAGGACGGGAAGATCGAGGTTCGAATCTCGGTCGGGTGAACTGAGGGTGGTTTTTCCTAAATGGTTTTACACTCTCCCTCCACGCAAATGCGGTTTCACTTCCTCTAATTCAACCTTCCTAATTCCTAATCCATTAGCGTAATTAGTACTTAAAGCGTATAAGCCGAACGGGTAGTAAGACGCGGTGCTAGATATAATATATATACTAGTTCAAACTTAAAGGATGAAGCCTCATCTAATTCAAAACTAAATTAATTCCCTTGAAGACGACAATATACGGTAACATAGGATACTCGTGTCTATTGGGATCGATTCCAGCTATGTTGAGTGAAATGGATCTAAATCGTTTGGCATTATCCTGGCGAGAGAGTGTAAAAGCTCACATCTGTACAATTTCATTGCCCCATGGTTCACTCGGTCGTATTGAACCTTCGCTTTTTGTATTAAAGTCAGTAACGTAGCCCACCCTATCAACACTATAATTTTTTCGACAATATTGATAACTAAGAATCACCCGCCTCGGTGACGTAGTTGGCTAACGCGCTAGTCGTGTTGAGCTCAACCGCTGAGGATGGGGAGATCGAGGTTCGAATTTCGGTCGGGTGAACTGGGGGTGGTTTTTCCTAAATGGTTTTCCATTCTCCCTCCACGCAAATGCGGGTTTACTTCCTCTAATTCAACCTTCCCAATTCCTAATCCATTGGCGTAATTAGTACTTAAAGCGTATAAACCGAACGGGTAGTAAGACGCGGTGCTAAAATAATAATAATAACTAAGAATCAAATACACAGATATCATATTCTGTCATTGTATCATTTTTTAATTTTCATAATATAATATTGACAACATTTGACTATTTTATTAGTGTTATTGTGAAGGCATTAACAATATATATCGAAAGTTAACACTGCAAATAGCATGACTTGACGCGTGAATACTTGAAAGGAAATATGATCGCTTTCCTACCTGTCAGACAAGGCTTTAAGCTTTCTTTGAAAATACAATCTATATAATAAACAGTTTTTGTTATAAAAATATAAAATGATAACTATCATGGATTAGGAGGCCAAGGTGCTAATTGCCTAGTTGATTTTAAAACTCATTAGGAATAATAAAAAAATAAATTGTTATTTTTTATCACCGAGTCCTACTAGCTGTCCGGGTAACACGCATATATGATGATTACTCTATTGGATACATGGATGAGGAAGGAAGCATTTTAGAGGTAATCTAACCGCATTTGCATGGAAGGAGAGTGAAAAATCATTTTTTAAAAACCTCAGTAGATCCTCTGGGATTTGAACCCCGAACTCTCCATCATCAGCAGGAAAGTCTCACACAAGAAGGACGACCTAAACCATTTGGCCACTGAAGGGAGTTATATTAAATTCTTAAACCCCTGTAGATATTTATTTTTATTCATTATTTTAAAACAATTTTTATCAAGTTGAACTAGTAAAATATACAATATTTGTTTTTTAAACCAATCTTTAATTGATTAAAATATTAAGTTTGAATGAATTTAATTTTAATTAAAAAAATTGTTTGTATCATCGAGTACAATACAAGGACGGAATAAAATCTTCAGTGTAAACAGAGGAATGAAGGAACAGAATTTATTAGCATATTCCCCAACCAATTATATTTAATTGGATGTCTCAGTCATTTTTCAAAGGTTGGAGAAACTGGTTTCCTTGAAATGTTGAAATATACTTCTCTTGGATGTAATTTCTCAAGTAAAATGTTGCAAGTGTAAACAGAAGCCAAGTGTGGGGTTTTGTGACTCGATATTTTATTAAACTGGGGAAACATTATTGATGTTGCTACCGGAGCGGTTGCCTACACTTGGAACAGTTTACATTTGTCTTTCTCTATCTTGATAAAGTTCTTACACTTTTTTTTATTGCATATTACTACCCGTCTGGTTTATACCCGTTTATTTAAATTAACGCTCAGGAAAGGTAGAGATTAGATTAAATGTGCCTAAATTTGTGTGGAGAAAAATATAGATAGAATTCAGGAAAAAAAACACTACTTATTAGAACAGTTAACCGAGATTCAAGCCCCAACCTCCTAGTCAGAGGTAAATCAGATGAGGCGAGGTTGACATTTAGTCTTCGTGGTTACCGCTGCTGTCTAAACATAAACAAAATGGTCTTGTTTTAGCAGGGCATAGGACGAAGGAGCATTAGGGATTAGGCTGGGCTCACACTTGTAAATCAAATTGTATTAATCCATCTATGGAAGTAGTAGCTTGAAAGTCCATTGTCACCCTTACAAAAGTACGGGACCTATTCCTGTAGTCAGCTAGTTCCATCCTGTCACCCTATCGCTTCCTTGAGATAGTTCTTCTCAAACACCCTATTCCTCTATTGAGCTAGTTCTATCCAGTCTACACCATTACACCCTATCCCTATCTTGAGCTAGTTTTATCCAGTCCACTTCATAACATCTGATCTCTGTCTTTTGATTGTTCTAACCAGCCCACCTTATTAATCCCTATCCATATCTTGAGTTAGTTCTACCCAGTCCACCATATTACATCCTATCCCTATCTTGAGCTAGTTCTATCCAGTCAACCTATCCCTAGATTTACCCATTTGCAATGCGTGTCCTGCCCAGCGTAGCCTGCAAGATTTGATTCCCCTAGTAATGTCTGGTGATGAGTACAGTTTATGTAATGTATCATTAATTATCATCCTTCACCCATTATTATATGAATCCCTTTTTGGACCAAATATTTTCCTGATCACCTGGCTATCAAGCATCCTACATTTCTAAAGCAAAATTGATTTGTAATTAATCTTGTTTGATATAAGTTTACAGTTAAATTGTGTTGGGTTGTGTGGTTAGTAATCAAACACAATTCTTTGGGAAATTGGTTTCACTCAGGATGATTCTTATATAAAAAATTAGGAACATTATTTTTATATAATAAGAGCTATGGTTGCGTACTAAGTAATATCTTAGGTGAACTTATATATTATGTTATGTTGGTTTGAAAGTCATTTGCTGCTCAAGAATAAACTAAAATTTAATATCCATTGTGTGCATCACAACATGATATGTGATAATAATACACAGAATCAACCCTGATAGCGGAATCAATTTCAATTAAGTGAAAAATGAAAACCTGGACACGGGATCGAACACAGGACCTTTATTTTTGAGCGTCATTGTTCTACCACTGAGCCATCCAGTTTAACAATTTTTTAATTGAAAACAATGTTATGGCACTCATTCTTTATCCTTCCTAGCGGCTACCACCATTTTTATGAAGTGCAATGTGTTTCATGTGGCGCATGCGCAGATGAGTTTTAGTTTTGTCCCTTGCATGAGCAGTTCACCATAAACAATGCCTATGGAGAGTTGTTTTAGAGGTAATGAAGTCAAATGTTTTGCCAGAGAGAAAATATTTCAAATGAAACAAATGGCATCTGGAGCTGGCTGACAAACGCTCATATGATAGAACCAATTTTGCTAAGTGCCATGGAAAAAAAAAATCATTATTAGTAATTCTAGCTGTAGCCCAGACCATGCCTGGCTTTAATTACTAAATATTATCGAGGGTGATTAAAAAGAGTGAATGGAGGGTGGGGGATAAGAGACTTAAGAACAATATACGCTCATGTGACCCATTCAAATATTGGTTTTTTCTTTGTTTAGATGTCGCTCAGTGTTTATAACTTTTTTTTTTATATTTAAGTGTTTTTTTGCCAAATATTATTTTTTATTTTAGAATCGTGTGATTAGGTTATACGCATATATGATATTTACTCTAATGTGTTAAGGACGAGGAAGGAAGTGGGTGATAATACATCGCGTCTGAGCTACATCACTCTTAGACCAGTAGTGGAAAGATTAGTTGGTACTAATGTACCGCCGCACAGGAGAGGCACAGTTGTACTAATCATTTCGGTGGAGGTTCTTTCCATGTTCCTCTGGAATAAGGTGATATTTAGTGGCTATGAGGGTGTGGAACTAGCGGAAACACTTAAACCTAGCTTAAGTTTAGTTGACCAAACCCTTGTAACCATTGGAGTGATTCCTCTATCAGGAAAAATACCCAAGATACCAGCGAGGAATCGAATCTGGGAACCATAGACTCGTTGCCAGGTGCACTGACCACAAAACAACGGGGCTGGTTATTTTATATGTAGTCTACTCGCATTTGCGTGAAAGGAGACTGGAAAACCATCTAGGACAAACCAACCTTAGTTTACCCGACAGGGATTCAAGCATAAATATCACCGTCGTCAGCAGGCTCGTGTAACATGAGAATGACGCCTTAGACCATTTGAACACTGAAACGGCTCACATATATTTTTGTTAGCACCGTGGCTTAGTACCCGTTCGAGATATTCGCCTATGAACTAATTACTCTTTTTACTCCTCTTGTCCTATCTAGCTTTTTAGCAATTTTTTTGCAATTTTGGTCCTTTTTGTTCGTTTTACCCTTTAAGCATTTTCCCTTTTTTCTTATTGCCTCTTTTTACATCTTTAATTTTTATATCCTATTTGATCATAAGTTATTTACTTTTTACCTTTTTTTCTCTTTTGGCACTTTTACCGTTCATATCCCTTTCACCACTTTAATCCTTTTTGTCCTATCTACCTTTTAATATCTTTTGAATTTTTGGAGTTCTCCCTTTTCCCCTTATAGCCGTTTTAATTATTTTATTCCTTTCTATACTTTAACCCTTTTTACTAACCCGTTTCATCCTTTTATTGGATTAACTGTTTACCCTTTTTGCACTTATTACACCTTTTTATGTAAGTTTTTCAGTTTTTCAATCATTAGATCAACATCCAAATTGTTCAATATATCGAAGCATCAACTAACCCAGGAGGTTCTGAATAATAGTAGTTTAGTCTTAGCATGAATCAGTTTATAAAAAGCTCATTCACAAGCGATACTTGTAACAGGAGTCACACTAAAGTATTTGGTAGCCTTGATGAATTGCGGAAATCCATTTTCCACATTAATGGTCTGAAACCAGTTCTTAAAGTGCAAAGTTGTTAGAAAGTGTACTAAAATACGCATTGAAAAAAAACACAAGCCAATTGAATTACTTATCACGCAAAACAATACTCTGATTCTCATTTTAAACCAAATCATGTGGGCCAATTTTGAAAGATTGCGTGTTTATTTGTCGTTTCAAATAATCCCGATATCCTTTTTAAACACAATCATTTGATCCGATTTTGATATATTTAGAATTTAAAAAAAATTAGTAATCAGTAAATCATCCTTAATTTGGGGGCTAAAGACAAAATTAAAAATTGAATAAAATATATCAAACCATTTCAGCTCTATCCATTAGGGTGGACAGACAGACAAATAGACAGAATTGTAAAATCCACTTTTTGGGGTTTTAAATCATATAAAACATAGATTCAGCCTAATCTCGAAGCCAAAACTGTTGATGATCATTCGATCACAATATTGTTTTTATTTTTAATAAAGTAAAAAGCCACTGCGTTTTACTACAATTCAGGATTATGGAAAAGTAAGGTAGAATTCTTCTGGAAATTTTCCCGCATTTGTGTGGAAAACCATTTAGGAAAAAATGCTTCATACACCCAACTTATATTCGAACCCCAACCTCCCCAGCATCAGTAAACCAGAATAAATGAGCTTGACACGTGTCCACAGATGCTTATTTACATGAATGTGGTCATATTTATCTTCATAAAAACAAATATTAAGCCATTATAGTGCAATAAAATAGGACTATAATTAGGATGAACATTGAGGGAAAAAAATCAATATCCCTATTAATAAAGTAACATAGATCAAAAAAAGAACATCGTCTGGAAACATCGATGTTATAGAACCAAAAACATCAGTAATATTTTTCAAACCAATTGAAACTGTAACTGAAGTGTATTTATAATAAATGAATATGAAACTCTTATATCAATTCAAAAAATTGTATTAAAAACTAGTATTAAAAAATCCCTATTTTTTAAAACAAACACATAAGCATATCGCTGTCTCGGACATTGCTACAAAACATTGACGGTTGAAAATCATCTATGAGGAAAAAATCGAACCTTTAACATCTATATTCAATATATATCCCTGATGGACTGGACTATCTATACCCATATACCGTTTCCCGTGTCAGGTTGATACCAACAGTCGATATCGCTGTAACTGAGCCAACTCTTTAGGTAAAAGACTACACTAGTTAGTGTAGTAATAAAACAATTAATCGAATGTACAATTTTTATGAACTGTTTTTTTCACCACCGCGTATACTGCCCATACACCTACTAAATTACTCTAATGTGTGAGAGGGTGAGTGGAAAATCATTTAGGATAAACCACGCTTAGTACACTTGACTGGAATCGAGGCCTGACTTCACCATCTTGGCAATATAATCTATTGCGAGAGTGACGCCTTGATACATGCGGCCAATGAAGCGGGTATTAATAGTTTAAAATATTTTAGTTCATCAGAAATTCTTGTAAAATGTGTTCGATAATTAAAACCTCAAAGTAAAAAATATATAATTAAATTACATTTTTGTTAAATATGTTAAGTACCGTACCTACAAAAAAATTGCAATATTTAAATTATTAGCATCCAGAGTGGTCTGAACATTGGAGTTTGGAACTCAAGAAGCTTATCTGCACTTGAGATCAAGCTATTTCTGTATTTTATTCCTTTACTTGGGGGAGATAATGATTAATAAATACCTGGCTGGCTACCTTCCTCACATCACTCGGAAAAGGGGGTGAGTTGGGGAATGATTGACACTCAAGGACCCCCACCTATACAGCTTTTACTCCTTCCCTAGCAGTTAACAAAATTTAGGATCAACCCCCTCACCCCCCCAAGATGATATTTTTTTCTTAATAGCTTTCAACTTTGAGTTCATCGTGTCGGGAAATGGGATCTTAAGAGTTGTCCAGGATAGAACTTTCACGTTGAGTGAAGGTACACGTGTTATAGCTAGCCAATTAGGTTGCGAGCGACGTTAACAGGGTTAGTTGGTACCTTATTTGGTATTTTGAATTCTTTTTCTGCTTTTCGCGAACTGTAAAACGTCGTAGCCTGTTGTTACACTCTATTTTGTACATCAAGTAAGCTTCTATTGAAAGTACTTGCAGCCTAATCAGCCCTAAGTGATTGGGTTTCATATTTGTGAACAAATTATTTTCAAACCATTCAAATCCATTGTCTTTGTTTTTCTCGAGTTGTTAAGCTACGTTACGTGAATCCTGATCACCTCCTAGTTTCTAAACGTTAAGTAAATGTTAAGTGAACCTTAAAGAAACGTTAAGATGATTGTGATTCCAGCATCAGATGGTCGGATGTCCATGCTCGCACTAAAGGCCTATTTGCTAACGTCTATTTGTCGGATGTGCTTCACTCTTGTGGCTACTCTTGAAACACAGAAACACTATAGTTTTTAAAATTATAATTTTATTACTTCGTTGCTACCCGTTTCAGCTATAAGCATATGCACTAATATCATTAATGTGTTATGGATGAGAAAGTTAGAGTGTTGAGGAAGTGTACCTGCATTTGTGTGGAGGGAAAGTAGAAAACCACATAGGAAAAAACACCCTCAACGCACCTGACAGGAATTCGAGCACCAATGTTCCCATCATCGGCTGCTTAGGCTATTGAAAGAGTGACCAGCGGTTAGCAACCTAGTGTCCACGGGCCGTTTCAGGTCCACCGACTTATTTTATCTGGCGCGCAAAAGATTTGGCAACCAAGCCAATTTAATAGGTTCATAAAAATAGACTAATAACTAATTAGTATATGAAATATTTAAAAAAAATATTTTTTTCTCTTTACATTTTTCAATCCAACTCATCATTTCTTATTTATTTTTTAATCCACACATCCCGCTATATCAAAAAGTTTGCCGCTCTTGGCTGAGACTATTCGGCCAATGAAGTGGATTTATATTTAATCAACACCTTATAAATAACACTTCTCAAACGATCTGGGATCGCCGATGATTGTGAAGTAAAGGTGTAGCCTAGGTCCCATATTCATTATTTCTCTCTTATTCAAAACGTCTGCTTTAACTTCAAGATCCTAGAGGTCAAGTAAACCCTTAGACTTTCGGGTGATAGTGATACAATTTAAGGAAATGCACCAGTATTCTTCACGAGTGAAACTTCCCATCCACAGACTGAAATCTTATTTACAGTGGCCGTGGTCGATTTTAAGGGGCAGTGATTCACTTTAATAATTATTTTCTAAATTTTTTTTTACAATCAAAATTGGATGGATCCTTGAAAATTGTTTAAAAATATCTTATAAAATAACGTATTTAACCTTTTTTTTTAAATAAAACATTTGCTTTGTAGAAAATGGCCACGTCTAGAAGATTAACCTAACCATGTCTTACTACCCGTTCGGGTTACACGTTTATGTACTAATTACGCTAATGGTTTTAGGGATTATGAAGGCTATATGCAGAGGAAGTGTACCAAAATTTGCGTGGAGGGAGAGTGGAAAACAACTTTGGAAAAACCACCTTCAGTACATCCGACCCAGATTCGAACCTCAATATTCCCATCATCGGCAGTCTAGTCTTCTCAGAGAGTCGCACGTTAGAAGTTGGTGTGAAGATGTTAAACTGGTATTTGTACATTATCAATAAAAGCTACTACTATACTATGACGTAACCACTCTGTCATTGTGTCATGTGCTACGAATCTACTTAAACTTTCATTGATAAACCCACTAAACCGACTGTGCTGAAATCTCATATGGGCATAACTCAGACGTTTGTTTAACATGTAGGCCAATTAAAACTACGTATACTGCTTAAAATAAAACACCAACCCCATCCCCCAACATCCCTAGCTACTCCGTACCTATCTCTAGAACCACTGGGGAAAGGGTGCTGGCTAAATTTAATAATATACTTTCAATATTTAAGCACCAATACAAATTTATATCCATTAGTAAATGAAGAAACTGATAAATACTAATTAATAACATAACCTTCACATTTATACAATTTCTTAAGTGCGCTTTTTTCCCTTTTTTCTACTAAATTTTAAAGGTTTCATGGTTTAAAGGTATATTAACAAACTTTTTATATATGATTCTGGATGTTCAAATTCCAGTTCTTTTAGCAAGCAGCTGTTAATTCATTTTGCATTAAGTCTACTGGCACATGGCTGAAGCTACAATATTCTCACACGTTTTATTTTGGGCAACAATTGACCTCTCAGTCGCAGCCCATAAAATAAAACCACTGGAATCTATTTTTTATAATCACACATTGCGCAAAAAGTGGTATAAAACAACAACATAATTCTTATAAGAGGTGGCGTCAAAACTTCTATAAAATATCCTATTTTCATCTTTTTTAGCATAGTTTCTTACTACTTATTTGGGTTATATGTGTATTTATTAATTAAGCTAATGCCTTAGGTATAAGGTAAGGTTGAATAAAAAGGATGTGTAAAGGCATTGGCGTGCGGGAAGATTGGAAAACCTTTTTAGGAAAAACCACCCTCAATATACCTAACCAAATTTTGAGCCCTAAGCACCTTGTCATTGGTGGTCAAATATCTTATAAAATACATATATATTTTTCTTTTATCGAAAATTCAATAAATGACAGTGTAGTACCAACTGATGGTGATTTCTTATGTAAGCGATGAAACGCGAGTGGTGTGGCGGAAGAAGATATTTTAACTGCGTTGTCGACATGAAAGTGTCCTATGCAAAGCTGAAGCGATGTGGCTGAACTCACACTGATGACGAGATTGTTACTATAATTTTATAGCTAAATGAGTTGGTAATCGGTGAAGTAAAAAAAATATAAATCAATCTAGAGATATGTAAAACCAAAGACTACCATAACACGTACCCAATCAAATATGTCAGGTAGTATCTTAGTGGTTCCATTTAACAAACTAGGACTCTTTGCCGGATATAGTTAACATTTGATTCTGTCCATTTGTGTATGTTAATGCTAGAACTCCAAAACTAAAAAATCACTATAAATTTGGGGCACCCTTATATCTCATTAATTTTAAAATAAACAAAAATTCTATGAATTTTCAGCTTCATTCTTTATGTATTTATTTATGCATGTGCGGGCTACAAGTACTTTACTCGTAGCCCAGTTTGTGAAAGAATCAGACGGTACTTATGTACCGTGTCCTAGGTGCATCCCGAATGTACTATTGGTACATCCTTTCCACGGAGGCTCTTTCAATGTACCAATGAGAGGATATGTTGCTAATAGTGATTATGAGGGTGTGGGACCAGTGGAAACACTTAAACCTAACTTAAGCTTAATTTACCCAACCCCGGTGACCTTTGGGGTAGTTCCCCTTTTGGTAAAAATTATCCAAGGCTAACTTCATTCTTAAGGTGCGGCCGAAGGGAGCGCAGGTATTTTTACACTTTTGATAAAATTGTGATTTTTTGACCAAAATAAATCAAATATTTCTCCAGTAGCAACGTAGAGTTTAGTTTTCTGCACATTCCAATATCAACAGATCTTGAATATCGGTCAAGGGTGTCCTGGAATATTGTCAAAACGTTTTAAATAACGAGAAAACGTTTTGACGAAATCCCAGGACACTTTTGACAGATATTAGAGATCTGTTGATATTGGAATGTGCAGAAAACTAAACTCTACGTTGCTACTGGAGAAATATTTGATCTATTTTGGACACCAAATCGTAATGGTATAAAACTATTAAATTACTTACGCTCCCTTCTGCCTCACCTTAAAGACACATCCTTAATATTCAGAACTAAAGTGATACTTTCAAGCAGTAAAATGTAAATTTATCAATTAGATCGACGATTATAAACAAAACTATATTTCTCCCCACAACTTCAAAATTGAACTTGCAAAACAATTAAATCCCTCACAAATAAACACATTATTATTTATGTAGCAGGACTAAAGTCAATTTTCATTTTAAAAAAAATATTGAACTTATTAACGCTGCTAAGGCCTCTCATTTCCCGAAATTGCTTTCTCACTCAATTTATCTTCTATAATATCACCCCCTCCTCCATTTCCTCGTAATATTGTCCATATATAGTCTGGAACAGGGACGGTGTCATCCTGATTGCAAGCACGTGAGTGGGTAACTGGAAAGAATTATCGGATTTTTAAATAAGAGTAAAAGTCCAGATTGTGGAGATACCGTGTTTGCTATGCCATTCCACCCCTAATTTGACAATAGGTGGGGTCAAAGGGTGCCTAGCAGTCGCGTGGTCTTTCAACCTTGTCAGTTTATATCTAGCTAAATTACATACACTAGTATTTCTAGGCTAGGTTAGACCAGGTTAGGTTAGGTTTGGCTTAGGTTAGGTTAGGTGTATAGCCCCGGGTGCTGCCAGTAACCCCTTACACCAATGTCACCACCTTCAAGCAGGAATACCCTCGAGTTGCTCGTTTACTTGTTCGCAATCGAGACATTGGTTATTTAGGTGGCCATAACGTTTTGGATGTGTTCGAAATCTTGATAAATTTTTCCCTGTTTGTAATCAGGAGGCATCCATGAAGTCTACTTAGTCAGTTGGACAACTATCATAATGATTCTTCAAACACCTTATTGCCAATCATCTTGATTCTGGATCAATAAAAATTTGGGCTGCAATAAATTTAATTAGGGATCAAAATTTGCGATCACCTGACTATATATTTTATAAGATAATCAATTAAAACAAACATGTTAACACTGTACAAATCAATGAATTTGGCAAATCTGATTTTGGAATGACTTAAAGTCATTCAAAATGTCGGCTTTAATGTCTACACTTAATATTTATATATTAGTTTCAATAAATTGCAATATCAGGCAAGCTCCTTAAGAAAAATGTTTTAAAAAGGTTTGTAGTGATATTAATAAACATACATGCAATAAAATAAAATCAGTCCAAGCCTCAAATCAAATTGTATTTCTTTGTGATTAAAGAAAAGCTAATTTATTTCTTGTAGCTGCTTTGGATCTCAACAATTTTAAATAAATCCATTGTAGGCTATTTATAAAAAAAACTCCATCTGAAGAAGCCATAATTTACACTAATATATTTAAACATGTCACCATCAAAATAAATATATGAAACACACACTTTACTCTTATTAATTACTTAAATAAGGATGTAAAACTAATTCAGTTATTAAAACTTAAATGTTATATATCCCAACAACAAGGCGATCGGAGAATAAAACAGTTGAAGATATATAATTGGCTGGTTAGCTTGATCAAATACTTGATTACCAATCACCTCTTAACTGTTAATAGTGCAAACGAAAGTGAGATTTGTGAAATGTATTGGATATCAACTTACATCTGATGCGCTGATCAAGTCACTGATTATTGTTTGTGCAACCGGCTCTAAGTGAACGACTCCTATTTGGTTCAAGCGTGTATATTAGTTGGTACTACAGTTTTATTTTCATAGGAAGCCCCGTATTTGAAAGAGAAAACTCGCGTTGCCACAGTGTCGGAGAAAGAAAATACAAGTGTATTTATATTTTAGCCCGTTTAATTAGTTAAAGAAATATAAATTATATTGTAAACTGTAATGAATTATTATTTGAAGCTTTTATAAACCTTTTAGATTAACTTTTATGTTTAACTAATCCCTTACGACACATTTCTAGAATGTCATGTTTTAGTCACTTTCAATCATTGTTGGTGGTTTAAAGTAGGCTTGCAAAAAATCAGAGTTTAATTCCGGATATTTAATTATTGTTCCTAAGAGATTATTGAAGATGGATGACGATATAAAGTCTACGTTTAGAAAATGTACATGATATTCTGAGTGAAATTAAAAAATTGTTTAAAATGATGTCTACAATGAAAGTATATCATTAAAATGTACGCCATTACAGCATATGCTATTTTATCTCCATTTTTTGTATTGGTTTTTCATTCGCTAACGAGATGCGAAGAATTTAACGAGATTGTAAAAGTGGTTCTATAACTTTAGTTTCTATTAGTTAAATTTAAAGCTACATAAAAAATCAATTATTTTTAAAGATAAACATTAGCATAGGGTGATTTATTGTTGTTGTTTTTTGCCCTACCATCACAAGCTAAGGGCTATTAGCGTATGTGACCACACTCGTGGTGGACTCGGCACCATATGTACTTCAGATACTTTAAGGTGAGATGAAAAGGAATCTGATCTAGGATAATTATTTTTGCAAATTCATAACAAAAAACTATATTGACCAAAATAAATAAAATATTGTTTCATTAGATAAATTTAGTTTGAGGCGGCCACCTCAGTCAGCGAGAAAGTACCAATAGCTTTCAGGCCACACGGTTTAAAATACAATGGTCTGAATCGTTTTCTGGATCTACTTCTTTATTCTGTCTAAGCTCTACTCTCTTATGCCACTCACCTACAACCCTCCTTTGTCGTGTCAATAATAAAGGGGGCAGGAACTACGAAACTTCTTATATTAAGGTAATTTGAGCTTTAATATAAAGTAATAGAAAAATAATTTGTATTTGACTGATCGTACGAGGGAAACGAGGGAATTCATCCGGTTGAGATTGAACCCCTTCCTCTTGAGTCAAGTACACTATCCGTGAGGCTAATATTACTGGTCGCACGTTAACTGCACCGAGAAACTTCTAGAAAATGAAGTAATTACTTCATAATCTCGGTACACAAACATCAAAAAACCAACTTCTTCTTTTTTTTTTCTTCCCAGAAGCATGAACCCCATTTGTTTACTTACGGTTACTTTAATAAGAACAACCGTTTCTTTTGAGCTATGGCCGTTAGCGTCGCATGAAGGTCCACGACCTGAGACGGATTGGTCCCAGGTCTTGAAATGAGCGATGTAACATCCACTGATGAGTTCCTGAAATGACATTACGTTCCTCCCCGCTAATGCAATCATAGCTCGCAGACGTGCTTCACCGCGTAGCAGTCAGCGACTGCAGCTTTTACTAACATTTCTAGATTTAACACTAACTATATTTCATTTCACATTCTCTACACAAATTATAATTAAATATCATAGGAATTTCTCTCTTATTTTTATTTATGAAGTAAGCGTTTCCAAGAAATGAAATAAAACAATAAGTTTATGATCTTCTATTTATTTGTCCGTGTTCCTATTCTTAATACACGTCTGGATTATCCATATTATTTACACTAAGACTGTAGTGATAAATAAGATGTAATTTAGTAGAAGTGCACTTGCATTTGCGTGTCGTTTGTCATTTAGTAAAAAAAAAATGTTAAGATGGTCAAGATTCGAACTTCAGCCTCTTCGTCACTGATAAACCAGAACAGACGAGATTAAGTCCTTTGTCCACTTGCCCTCTAGGGTTGGTAAGTTTATACGAATATAGTTTTTAATTTACAAAATTTGCATAAAATTCCAGGTTTTAAGAAATTTTTCAAATTGAAGGGTATTATTTTTGTTCAAAAATAAGTGAAATATGGTCTGATGGTATCGGCACAACAATTGCGTGGTTTTAGAGCAGAATTCACTTTTCAAACTAACCCTATGACGCTCTATAACTCAACAAAATAACTCTCTTGACGTCGTACCAGTATGTATCTGATGTTCTTGTATGTCAAACACTTAGAATCAATCATTTTGGTAATTGTTATTATTATTATTGGATCTAAAAATTAAAGTGCTACATCTCTCGTAGCCAAGTATAGGAAAGATTAGCCAGTACTGATGTACCGTTGACCAGGGGATGCCTGAATGTACCAATCATACATTCTTCTGTGGAGGCTCTTTCCATGTCCTGATGAGATGAGATGATGGTGATAGTTTGAAGGTGTGGAACTAGTAGAAACATTTAAACCAAACTTAAGACCCTTGGCCCGGTTGAGTGAAAGCCTAAAACCTATTTTGTGGGATTGTGGGTGGTAGGGTGAAAGGCTTTGCGTGGCTTCACAACCAACCAAAGTATCTTTCCACAGATGGATCACGGGAACTGTAGATAGTGCCAGCTAATGGACCGGTCTTGCGGGAAAATCATACGTTTGGAAATATCAGTTTTCTCGAGAACAAGTGAAATTTCTATGTTAATATTTTCAACGCTCCTTCTAAGATAATGTATCGATATTTATTAATTGTTACATTTTCTTATTTTTTGTAATAAAGCCAGCAGTTTTCTACTGAAAAATGTCAAAATTATCGATATTTATCACTTTTAAAACTATAGAGGAGATGTGTGTATAAAAAAGTATAACTTAATGAACATGCTCCTATTCTTGAACAACCCGTTTCCAAAAGTAAAATTGCAAAACAATAAAATTTCTTGAATACAGTCGTTTGTTCCCATGGCTTTGCATTTCCACGCCAAATGAAAAGGGCCAATCGCCTTAAGGCTTATACATCAAATACTGTTGACCGTCTGGGGTAATTATCCCTTCGGTAAAAATATTCAAGGTACCAGCCAGGAATCAAACCTGGGACCCTATGAGTCTGGTTACCATGTAAGGTAACAAACTTATCTTTCAGGGTAAACGGATTATTTGATCGTGAATCGTGGAAACTTTTTAGTGTGCTTTCCAACTTACTACTCGTTAGACCTATCCACATACTTGCACTTTTGAGGTTGAGATCACGTATGTAAAGCATATAAGTCTTTGCGTGGAGAGAGAGTGTAAAACCATTTAGTAAAACCCATTTCAATATACCATAACAGGATTCGAAATCATAACTCGATTACGTCCGTTATATTTTGTGGAACCCTAGGTAAGAAACGGCTTTGGCTTCAGAAGCTAAGAATGAAGAAAGCTCTAAGTAGAGATCGTAATTAATACTCCTTAGTGTCTACAAATTTATTGCAGAAACAAGTTAATATTGACAAAAATAAAAAAAATTCTGCAAAACTTTTGGATTCAATCATAAATATCCTCATATTTTCGGACAGTCTTCATTGTCTTATAACAGAACTGACTAGCACATGGCAATTATGTGTTCTAGGTAGAAATATTTTTAGCAATGCTATGTTTTGTTTTCATTATCACTTTTTTAAATATCCAATATAGTATCATAATTAAAGAAAAATATCCCTCACAAAAATTCCTCTATACCCCACTCATAAATTTTATAAGCATCACACCAAAATATTCCATTACATTGTTGTATTTTTTGCAAGAATATTGGGGTAATGTAAGGTTAGGTTAGGGTTAGAGGGTTTGGGATAAAGTGGCAAGATAAATATTCTCAACCTAAATAATGACATTCAAAAAAAGTTGGGCATCCCTGCCTTAGACCATGTAATCACCGATGCGGCTATTTGACTTATGAATACTGATAAAAATTGATTCTTTTCATTATTACAAATCTTTTAGCATCAGGCCAGGAATAAAATATATCTCACATGATAGAATACAATTATGTTGCATCCAAATTCAGCCAAACATTTTGTGCTAGAAGATGTCTTTTCTAACCATCCCAACCCTTCATATGGATACAAGAAATTGGGAGAAGGCGAGAGAAAAACAATTTAAGGCAGCGGGAAATCATCGGAAACACATTTCCCTCTCAGTGAATTTCCTTATAAAAAGGTTTTCACATGGTCTATCTTCTCTCTCCTACGAACCTTCCTCTAACCCTCTCCTTCTTTCTTCTTATTTGACTCGTCATTTTTTAACGCCATGTCTAACACAAGTGCTAAATCTCTACCCGCCCCTTGTTCCGCTTTCACTTGGTTATTCTTAGAAGAATGATAAAGCACAAAAGAAGGAAACATGAACGTTTAAGTAGCAAACAACTAGACATTATTGTATTCTATCATTTTCATGTGGTTTTCTTTTTATCAAACAAAAGCGACACGAGAAAGAAGCAGAGAGAAATATAAATGATGGTCATTTGGTTCCTAAAAATAAAAGACTATATAAAAATACCTCAAGACTATTGAAGATAGTAAAAGTTAACTAGAGAGTAAAAAGAAAAAATAAACCCTGGAAAGTCACTGGAGTAAAAGCATAATAATGTTATGTCAATAGCAGGTTGGCTTCCCATTTGTAACGGCTTTGTGTGAGGTTGGTTCCTTCTTGTAACGAGAGGGAGTGAGAGGGTGGGCGAAGATGGCTCAAGGAATATCAAGAACGGATTAATCACATAAACTAAATACCATCAATACTCTTTCTCTAACGTCAATATTGTCCAGTGAGCTACAGGTCTGTCTGTCTATCTTAATGGGACGATTTATTCTCCTGACAATTTCGAGGACATTCCCCTCAAAATCACTGATGGGTGCCGAAGAAGGTAGTTGCCATTTAAAGGTTACATAATAGGCTACACTCTATAGTCAAGTTTAATTTATTCTTGTTATTGGGCAGTGTCAATAAATTAAGTCCATAAAATATATCGAAGTAGGCTATAATTTAATTAGAAGGATGGGTTTTGGAACAATATAGTAGTGATCCAGCCAACCCACCGTTATAGACAAAAGTTTAGAAAAAATGTCAGATGGAGTGATGTGTAGTGTTGCCAGATTTTATATTTAAACTATTTGGCAAATGTCTTAATTAAGACATATTTATTATATGTATGTAATTTCAAACTGCATGTATTTATTTAATCAAAAGAGCTCAAAGGAGTAAAAAGGGTAAACAAATGATAAAACAGTTAATGGAATGGAAAGGGTAATGAGGGTAAAAAGAGTGTAAGGTAAAAACCGTGTGGAGGGAAAAGAGTTAGGGGTAAAAATGGAAAAAATAGTAAAAAGTAAATCTAATATAAAAGGTCAATAAGATCAAATGGGAAAAAATGTTAAAAAGGGCTAAAATTATATTTAAAATAAAATAAAATGTTTGGTCCATAAAGGTTAAAAGGGGTAAAAAAAAAAGTTAGAAAGATTAAAAAGACGCAAAAGTGTTAAAAGGAAATAAAGGTTAAAAAAAAGTAACGCGGTGGAAAAGGTAACCCATCTCACAGATATTTAAATACACGTTTATCAAAGTGTATCTTAAATTGAGCCCACACCTGTACTAAGAAAACTTAGGGGACCAAATTTGAGTATCTTAGAATTGTGGGCCAGAGAACAAGAAGTTGAGGGTGAATCTTTAAGATAAGATACCATAACTTGCCTTAGGGCTGTTATAACTGCCATTGTTCGGGTTCGAACCACTTGTCATGTATAATACTAATAGATGAGGACCGTCCAATAGGCGAAGGTTCTAATATTCAATACAGGATTTTTTTTAAAGTATCACGAAGAAAATAATTATAAGAAAATTATATTTTTATAAGGCAATTTTATGGCATTCATACCAAATGTAATATATTTTACAATTTATTTATATTAAAAATGTGTACTTTTTAGTTAATATGTTTACATTTAATTAGGGGATATATAAATGAAATTGGTGTTGTTTCAATCTTTAAAATAAGGTGTCAAAATACATTTGGGTACAATTACATCCCCAATTTAATGGAATAATTATTATCATTGAAGTTTTTTCTTTCAATTTACGAAAAATTAAAACCCGCATCTGTAGTTACGTGGGTGACCTGCCGGTCTAGGGGTTAGGTGTCAGACCTCTGTGCTGGCGGCCGGGGTTCAATCCTCGGTCCCGGCACAGATTTATCAGAATACCAAACCCTTCCTTCACCTCTGACAAGACATCTTGTGAATGTGGGGAATGCCAGGCCTCCACCGTGGTTCGGATCCCACGTTAAACTGTAGGTCCT
>CABFOV010002754.1:64466-78116 GCA_902141375.1 Timema poppense
ACTCTCCCTCCAAGTAAATGCGGGTATACTTCTTATGAGTTCAACCTTCCTAATTCCTAATCTATTAGCGTAATTAGTACTTAAGCGTATAACCCGAACGGGTAGTAAGGCGCAGTGCTAAATAAAAAAAAACAACGTAGCGATAAAAAAAAAGGACGCGTACAATCCAAACGGGCATTTAGACACGATGCAAAACGTTTTGTTATAAAAATGTCTTATCATTTTTAGATATATAAAAGTGACCTTATTTTTAGTTATTAATATTTAGCGCCACGTCTTACTACCCGTTCAGCTTATACGCTTTAAGTACTAATTACTCTAATGGATTAGGAATTGGGAAGGTTGAATCATAGGAAATGAACCCGCATTTGCGTGGAGGGAGAGTGGAAAACCATTTAGGAACCCCCCCCAGTTCACCCGATCGAGATTCGATCCTCGATCTCCCCGTCCTCAGCAGTCGAGCTCAACACGACAAGCGCGTTAGCCAACTACGCCCCCGAGGCGGGTTATTTCTAGTTACTATGCCGGAAGATTTAGTTCAATTTGCGTCCAAGAACCGTTGTTGAATGAAGTAAGTGACCGTCTTCTTCTCTTGTCCACGGCTATTTGTCTTGCGGCTCTGTTCGATCAAGACGAGAAAGAAGAAAGACGAGAGGGAAATAAATACAAGCGATGGATAGATAGATAGAGAGAGAGAAAGAAAATAAAAAAAGAGCTAAAATCAATTTCCGTCGAAAACTGTTGCACTGTTGAGCCGTTTCCTCAAGACGTATCTTGACGCTACGAGCGCGCCTCATGATGTGCTACTGATGGGCCTCCCTCACTCAATCTCACTCCTCACCCTCATCGGCGAGGAAGGGGGAACCGGGGGGGAGGGGTAGAAAGGGAAGGAAACATTTTCAACGACGTGAAGTAGAAATCGTTTCACAGTTTTGATTTCTTGATTTGATGCCTGTGGCTGCTCCATTTGTCAGCGAGTTTTTATAAGTTTCCAAGATGTCACCGAGTATATTTTATATGGATCAAGTTGCTAGTATTGAATATTATATAGATGTTGATACAGCCCACTTTTCATAGGAAGGACCTTTTATAAATTAAGAGAATATTTTTCTGCGGCCATCAATGATTATATTTGCCTCTTTTTATGTGGGTTATTTGTTAGATATCAATAGTATTAAACGTTACAGCGAAGAACATTAGAATTTGCGTATTAATGTGAAAGTAGGCCTAGTATCTTGGCAGATAAGATCCTTCTTATTTAAATTAGACTGTACATTTTAAAGCACTATTAACACGTCGCGATAAATGCAATGTTTTTATTTAATTGCAACACTTTTATTTAAGTGTCATTAAAAAACATTTATAGATATCTATATCAATATTAAAATGTTTAGATGCTGGAACACAGACTTGAAAACTGCTAGTAATGTGTTAATTTAAGAAATATAGCGGTTCCGATTGTATTATTTAAGTTTCCAATTTTTAACTGTAAATTTAATTTAATCACACAAACATAATCTAAACGATTTGGATTACATTATGTTCGGCTTTTTCAAAGGTTCGATTTCTATCCATGCATAACACATAATTAAGAGTTCAGCACATAGTGCACAAGAAGTTGAAATACAGTATTTTAAATTATAACGTTTATAATCAATACATAGTGAATAGTTAATATTGTAAAATGCGTAAAGTTGATAACTTTAACTTATTATACGTTATGCATGGGGTGTACAGTAGCCCCATGGCTTCTTTGGTGCTGACTGACAGCTTTGAAAAGTTACCAGACCAAATTGTGTCTCTCTATGCAGAACCATATGATCTGCAAAAACATGTTTATCAACTGTCACTTTTGACAGTCAAAATTTAGATATATACCTAAATGTTTACGGTCAGAAGTCAGCACCAAAGAAGCCATGGGGCTACTGTAGTATAGATAATCACTGTTATTGAGACTTGTCTGCCAATGAGAATAATAATAGAGGCTATATAGCCAGATAAACGCGGTTTACAGAACAAACCAAAATAATCTCTTGTGTTCATATTTGTTATTAACTAATTTACTATGGTTTTATGCCGCTTACTATTATCATATGATTGAAAATAAAAGATAAATATTACAATTTTCATTCTTTAATTGAAAAGCAGGTCTACTATAATATCCATGACAATAATACAATCTGAGCAAAAAAAAAATCAAATTTGATTTGATAGAACAGACAAAACGTAAATTAGGTTAATGTCAAGTTTCAAAAGATTCATTTTAACTAACGTTGTCTTTCAGCGAATCCTTTATCGAAGTATTTTTTTAAAACATTATTTAGTAGTGCAACGAGATTAGACCATTTTCTATGAATAAAAGACAATCGATTTAAGTAAGACCCCACTACGTCTCGTTATAACCGGTTTTATGTTTCTGTGCTTTATGTATTTTTACTATTAACTATGTTTTATGCTTGAATATCAGCCTAGCCTTAAATGGGTGGTTACAACAATGGTTTTATAGTTGGCCAGTAGATACAAAAGGTAGAAAGAATTTGTACTAACAATGAAAATTGTAAATTATTTTTGTGTCAATAATACAAACGTATGTTTATTTATTTTTCTGTTCGTCTTAATATCCATCCGGACAATACACATTTAATTATAAGAGTTGGTCAGGGATGCGGCAGATACAGTTAGGGGTAGTGTTGGATTGGGCATCATCGATTCAACTAGAAATAATTGTAAACTGGTGGATTGGTCCACTTGAGCCCAAAACTATGAGGGATTGTACTCATGCTAGTTTTGATGGAGAGTGGAAAACCGTTTAGGGAAAACAAAAATTTACTATTCTCCGCCCGGATAAATCCCCGAACCAGCGGTAAAACATACAAGATGAAATTGACATTATATACGCGTGTCCGTTGGTTCAGGTTTTAACTAAATTCAGTTCATTGTATACACATAAACATTATTTAATAAGATTTTACTAATTTACATAATTAAGGATTATGGAACCGAGAGAAGACCTCTATAAATCGAAACAGGTTCCGGTTCTTACATGAAAATCAGGCGGAAGCCAGGTACCAAAGAATCCAATCAACTCATCTCTATTAAAAATATTAAGTATAAATTTACATATCATTAAACGTATCATAAACAACTATATAATATTAACGTTCTTTTGGCTTAGTGGCAGAAGGGGTTGCCCACACATATTTAACATGTAACCTTGGCTTGATTCTTGTGGTAATGTAGTGGTATTGCGCGTCTGGACTACATCATTCATAGGCCAGTTTGTGGAAAGATTGGCCAGTACTAATGTACTTGGACCAGAAGACGCCCGAATGTACTAATCGTACATCCTTTCCATAGAGGCTCTTCCCATGTCCCGATGAGATGAGGTGATGGTGATAGAGTGTATGAGGTTGTAAAACCAGTGGAAACACTTAAGCCAATCTTAAGCCTAGTTAACCAAACTGTGTGATCATTGGAGTGATTCCAGTTTCAGAGAAAATACCCAAGGTTCCAGTTGGGAACTGAACCCAGGATCCCTAGGCTCGGAGCCAGGTGCAAGGACCACTATACTCCCCGTTTGGCTGTTGCCCGACTCAGAATATCCACCTTGACAATTATGCCAAACCAGGCTGTCTGTGACAGGGTTGATTTGTTGTTTGAGTACCGAGTCATTGTCATGACCCTTAACCTCGCGAATGAACTTATTTACCTGATGAAATGGAGCCAATGAAATGAGAGTGTAGAATACTACACTTGTATGATTGTGTCTCCCGACTCAGGATGTCCACCTTGACAGAAATGCCAAGCTAGGTCACCTGCGAAAGGGATGATCTTGTTCGAGTATAGAGTCACTGTCGTGACTCCTGACCTCGTGAATGAATTTAATACCTTTTACAAAACAGTTGTATAATTAATAACATTGTGAGGTGAAATTGGTGATACTGAATGATTGCGCTGGGTCTCGGGATTTGGGGAGGATTTTCTTGACTGGGATGTGGGAAGGTGTGTATAAGGTATGATGATGAGATACCACTATACTACAGAGCCGGTTAATTCTTGTATTGCTGACGTAGTTACTTACCAATTGTATACAAGCTCTTCCTACGGTCCAATTAAGTACTAGGTCTGAGTGTGTAGAATTAAGCATCTTGTCCTAGGTTAAGTTAGTCTGCATGGACACTGCTTTATGTGTAGAAAGAAACATACATTTTTATTCTACATCTACGTCTAATTTAGACTAGAAATGGAACGTGTTCACTCAAGATAGCTCTAAAAATATAGATGAGCTCACTGTAATAAAACTAGCCCCAGACAAACTGTCACAGAAGGTTAACGTTCGCTCCGTTCAAGACAGCGTTCCCTGGATTGAATTATGTTCATCTATTCCCTGCGACGCCTTCGACGATCTCTTAGGTGACGTCCCTGTAAACGTTACCTTATAATGTCCCACCAGAGGCCTCGTTCCTTCCACCGACAATCTATCTTCTTTGTCAATATCGAAGCAATTATATACTTCTTCAAGGTGGAATTTGTTTGGGATGAGGGCGGATGAGTAGAAAGGGGCGAAGGGGGGGGGGAGAACACATGTGTGGAAGAGAGAACCTATTTCAAAGCCTGACTGTTGTATTTGTTTCCTAATAGCGAACACCAACAAATATAATGGCGACTAATTTCAACCAAGACGCGGCCATGCTCGTAAATAAAGGGCCACTTCTCAAAGTATAAAGACTAGTCAAGGTTGAGTCATGTGGCGAGTTGTCTGTATTCAGACCACCATAGGTGAAGGCTTACCTGGCAATTTTAAAAGACACTTCATATACTTTAATGCATCATATGTCAAATTATAAGTTAAACAATGGTCTATTTTGACAGTTGTAAGATGAAAAGTGTCCTTATTGTCAACGTATGTCATTTTTTTTAAAGGTTCTTTCAGTGGTGACCTGACTATATGTGCAGGCACGTTTTGTTAAGTTGAGTAAGGGTGGGTGAATGGTAGAAGGATTGTATTTATTGCACATCTTGCTTTGAGCCTTAAACACCCGTAAAATATTACTAGAACGAAGCGTCCCAACAGTTAAGTTCGTTAACAGCTATCCCTATCAAAGTTTTGTGCGTCTAAGACAGTTAATGTAATATTATTATTATTATTAGCACCACGTCTTACTACCCGTCCGGGTTATACGCACTTACGCTAATGTGTAATGGTAGGGTGATTGTGAGATGAAATGGAGGACCTACAGTTTAACGTGGAACCCGAACCACGGCGGAGGCCTGGCATTCCTCACATTCACAAGATGTCTTGTCAGAGGTGAAGGAAGGGTTTGGTAATCAGATAAATCTGTGCCGGGACTGAGATTGAACCCCGGCCGCCAGCACAGAAGTTTGACGCCTTACCCCTAGACCACCAAATCACCGTTAATATAATAGTTTTCTCGTTTTATTTACATTAAATTAACGTAATCTTAATTTTCTCTGAGGAAGTTTCAAATATATATTTAAAAAAAACTAATTGAGCCTTAGCACAAAAATATTCACAAATATTCGCAACAGCCGTCATGCTGTCTAAGTCGTTAGGATCTAAAGAGGCTGTATTAAGAGGTAACTAGAAAATCAAGGTTCAAATCTCTGAGGTGTGTTCTCTGCATGTGATTTATACTCGTAATTTTTATCTCCTCTATCTATGCCAACGCAACTACCCTTACTCTAAACCATTTTATACATTTCTAGCCCATGAATTCCTAATATTTAAACATTTTAATTGCATTTTTTCATTCTTTATCTTTAAATTGGTTCCATCTTGTGAATGTGGGGAATGCCAGGCCTCCACCGTGGTTCGGATTCCACGTTAAACTGTAGGTCCTCCATTTCTTCTCACAAATCACCCTACCATTACACATTAGCGTAAGTGCGTATAACCCGAACGGGTAGTAAGACGCTAGTAATAATAATAATAATAATAATAATTTAAATCGGTTCCTTTCTGGTTATTTGCCTGGCAGAGGGCCAGCTGCCCTCTGGAATTTCTATTCAAGCCTATGATTTATAAATAAGTTGAAAGTGAAAATTAATTTAAACCTTAATAAATGAGTGCCCCTCCTCTAGACAAATGTGAAAGAGACGACCTGCACTATAATCTCTACACCTAGGAGTGGGAAGCAAGGGATATTGCCGGGCCTATAAACACATCAAGGACTTAACTAAGAAAGCTTCGGAACTTGTGTGTGTGATATTAATTTACAATTTGTAAGTTGGGCAGGACTGTTCATCTCTCGATACTACACCCAACCGTTCGTTCTCTCTTTGTCTTTTCTATATACTAATTTTCTCAACCTAATGGTATCTCGTTGTTGGATTTTTATGCTAGTGCTACGTCAGGTAAAGTTGTTTTATTTTCACATTATTTATCTTATTTGTTCTGCTCAAGCAATAATAAATTTGAAAATTATTTGTATCTATTATAACGACTTTATCTCTTTTATTCACCGTCTCACTCACAGAGGCATTGTAATTTTGTTTTACATTAAAAAAAAATAATATGTTTACTATTAATTTTTATATGTTATTATTACAAGTTAAAACAAATATTTATGTCATTTCTTTCTTTAGTTTATTTTTAGAACCAAAATTAAATAAAACTCGTTCTAGGAAAAGGTGTATAACAATAATTATTTCTAAATAAAATTTGAAATTTCCTATTTTTAACGCAATTTATTGTCTTGACAATGTATGAAAATATCCAATAGATTATCTAAAAATTATCGATTATATCTCCTGATCGATAGCTTCTACATAATATAAAATCATACACATTTATTCACTAGTTTTCTAGTTATAAGCAAACATAACACAGTTACAGAAACTTTCCTTTATATAATAGACTTAAGTTAAACTGCTATAGGAGTGATGGCAGCTGTGAGACAATTCATATTGAGCTGTCACTTTTGACGATACGACTTTCACAACCAACAATTTGTTTTTAATTACGTTTTTCTTTTAACAGTAGGTTAAGTTCTGTACAGATAGAAAATCTATTTTTCCAAGCTATTCATCTTTTAATTTTTTCCACGGCGTCTTATTATTATTACCCGTTCGGGCTCTTCGAATTTATCTTTTTTGCTCTCTCAAAAATAATTATGTCATCATATTGCACACTTACACACTCTCACGAAAGCCATTAAAACGAGAATGAATACTTTTTATGTCCTCTGTATTATTTTCAAGATGTTACACAGCTAGATGCAAACTTGCAACTGCGAGACAATAATTCATCTATTAAAAACAAACAGCAATCACTTCTCTCTATCTCTTTTTGCAACAAGAATATTTTTTACTTTGTAGTCCATTACATTTCAAAATAAAACTAGTTCCGTCTAATCGTAGGCGAGCTATGATATAATTCATATAATATCTTCATTATTATTACTTTACACGGGAACAGGTAACTTACAATGTGAGCAGGGTATTTGAAGATTATTACAGAAAACATGTTTTACGACCTTATTTCACACGATTTTTTTTTTAAAAGATTTTCATAGGGCCTATTGAGAAGTGTGCGGTTATTTTTTCAAACATTTGAAAACATTTATTTGATTTAATTCTTTTTTGTCCTCTAAAATTAAAATAGTCATATACTAATTTACATAAAACTTTTTAGGCCTATATAGAAAACAATGGTTCTTAAAGGGGATGCCACACAAATATTGTGGAAAAAATGTGGGATGGTAGGGGAAGCGAGAACAGGTGTTTTTTTCAGTCTTCTTGGAAAACATTTTTTTTCGGAAAAATAAATAATTATTTCTCCAGTAGAAAAATTATTATTATTATTGTTATTTTTAGCACCGCGTCTTACTACCCGTTCGGGTTATACGCAATTACGCTAATGTGTAATGGTAGGGTGATTGTGAGATGAAATAGAGGACCTACAGTTTAACGTGGGATCCGAACCACGGAGGCCTGGCATTCCCCACATTTACAAGATGTCTTGTCAGAGGTGAAGGAAGGGTTTGGTAATCAGATAAATCTGTGCCGGGACCGAGGATTGAGCCCCGGCCGCCAGCACAGAAGTCTGACACCTTACCTCTAGACCGCCAGGTCACCTCCAGTAGAAACAATAGTGTATTTTCTTCCCATGGTGATATCAACAGATATTAAATATTCTTCATGAGCATAGATGAGAATATTCTTCAATTAAGGAAAAAGTTCTCATCGAATAACTCTAGGACATCTTTGACAGATATTCAAGAACTGTTGAAATTAATATTGGGGTAGGGGGATCTATATTTCCACAGGAGAAATATATATTTTATTTTCCCGAAAAATATTTTTGCTGTAATAACTACATAAATACGGCCCTTAACTCGCAAGTCCTGCTATCCCACCATACACAAATATTAAACAAAAATATTACTGTTTATGTTAATATTTATAAAAAGTTCCTAAAGTAAATAGTAAATTGCAAAAGTTTATTTTTATCTTAAATATGTTCTGTATTAGTATAGTAGCCCCATGGCTTCTTTGGTATTGACTGACAGCTCACAGCTGACAGCTAAAAGCTTTGAAAAGTTACCAGACCAAATTACGAATCCCTAAGCCGAACCATATGATCTGCAAAAACATGTGTTTAGCAGCTGTCACTTCTGACAGTCAAAATTTAGATATATACCTAAATGTTAGACTGTCAGAAGTGACAGCTGTGAGCTGTCAGTCAGCACCAAAGAAGCCATGGAACTACTGTAGTATCCTTAACACATAGCGCCAGATCATGAGCACATTTCATAATTAAGGTGCCGTGAAATAAAGGATATATTTGAAAGAGTGCCACCCTTGTAAAAAAAACTGCGAAGCACTGCTGTAAACTATATGGTGGAATAATACATTTACAAAGAGGATGTGCCAAATAGTTCAGTCTGTGGATATATCGGTGCGCAGAGCTGGAACGCCAAGGTTCAAATCCTTGTCTAGAGGTCGATTTTCTAAATCAACATTGATAAAATGAAGGTATTGAGAATATTCCGGGAAAAGAGCCACTGAACATTGCTTTTTGGAAATCAAACAACTGGATAATATGAAACATTTCGAATGTTTGGGAAGTATAATGGCGATAGACACGCGGTATACACAGGAAATAAAATAAATAATGAGATGGCTAAAGTGGCTTTAAAGAAGAAGAGGAGCAACAATCTAGACGAGGAGATGAGGAATAAAGTGATAAAGTGTCACATTTAGAGCTGAAACGTGTACAATGAACCGAGATGGAGAAGATATAATATCTGGAAATATTTAAGATGTAATGCTGGGAGAGAATAAAGGGGATAAAGTTAAGAGATTTGCT
Organism: Timema poppense; assembly: GCA_902141375.1. Taxonomy (NCBI): domain Eukaryota; kingdom Metazoa; phylum Arthropoda; class Insecta; order Phasmatodea; family Timematidae; genus Timema; species Timema poppense. Next base: position 73,798 of record CABFOV010002754.1, read on the forward strand.
GACTAATGAGAAATCCAAAATAAATCAAATATTTATCCAGTAGTAATATAGAATTTAGTTTTTTGCACATCCTAGTATCAACAAATCTTGAATATCTGTCAAGGATATCCTGGAACTTGGTCAAAACTTTTTAAATAAAGAGAAATAGTTTTGTCAAAATTCCAGGACACTCTTGAAAGATATTCAAGATTTGTTGATACTAGAATAAGCAGAAAACTACACTCTTTGTTGCTACTGGAGAAAAATTTGATTTATTTTGGGCGAAAAATTTCAATTCTATAAAAACTGTAAAAATTTTAGCACTCCCTTCAGCTACACCTTAAGAATAATAAATGAAATGTTAACCACTATGCAAGCGATTATCCGAATAAAGGTCAAGGCGCCGAGTCACACCATGAGAAGAAATGGCTCGTGGCGTCATATATGGGATTATAGAAGGCAAAGTGGAAGGCTAAAATGGACCACTAATACCATTAATGCAATTGATTGATTACCTCAGACAATAAAAGAAGATGAAGCTTAAGGATTTAAAAAGAAAGCAAACTGCTGATTGGAAATGCTGGAAGACTTAATTTGAACATGGCAACGGACCTGTCTACAGACAAAACCCCTAACAGTGTCGTATCCCGCAAGTCTGGAAACTAGTAGTAGGAAACGAACACGTATGCTAGCGTCGACTCTAAATCCTCTTGGGAGCCTCGGATCTTGAAGAAATGATCAGATGTTGATTTTGATGAGGTTAGATGTTAAACTATTATTATTAATATAACAAACGTAGCGTATAAGTTCGTATTTCCCAAGAATAACCATCCAGCCCGTACTACACACAATCAGTACGAGTGTTATCAAAGACGAGAGCGAGATATCAAAATATTGGGGGTTTATATGTTTCTCTTGTTATTATGTGGATATTTCACCCCGCGCAGTACAAGGGGTGTAAATATCATTTCGTGGAGCAACACGTGTATCTGGTTATTTCGACTGTTTGTTCACTGTGGACTCAAAACATAAACTTTGTTTAAGGAAGTTCATAGAAAGACAGTGTGATCGCGTAGTCTCCAAATGTCTATAATAGGTACGATCCAAGCTTTATTTGAAATATATATATTATAACATTTAGCTACACCTTTCTGTTATTGGAGTCCTTACCTCTTTATATTACATTTGTATAACAAACATTAACATGTAAAATATATTTCATATTAATACCTTTGATTAACTTGTAGTACAATGAGTATTCCTCTTAGATGATAACTAGATGAACCCGTAGCTAGATGACAATAGTAAAATACACTTTCTGTGGGCCAATACACATAGACACAAACATTTTACTCTTTTATCAACAACTAAAATCACATATTCATTGAAATAAGACATTTAAACAAACTTTACTAACTATTAAATTTGAAGCTAACAAAGCTCATATTTCTCGATTTTTAACCATCCTTAATGCCCACCAGTGGTCTCTTGGATTAATACCGGAGGGGAGGGAACGTGAGTTAAGATAGTGTTTTTTTATTTCAGTTTTTATGTCAAAATACTTTTTTTAGCCAAACGAATTAAAATAGTTCTTCAATAGAAACATAAGAGTCTAATTTTTTTCATACCTCAAGTTGTTGAATATCTGTCAAGGGTGTCCTGGAATTTAATGACAACTTTTTCTCTTCATTTAAAAAGTTTCTCATCTAATGCTGCTATGGAAATAGAGCCCGGATTATGATCTAGTGTTAACCTAAAAATATGTACAGTACATAAATATGTAACAATGTGAAAATAGGTAGCATTTAATTAACCTTTTTTCCCACTTTAATAATACATAGGCCTACATATTATAATATTGTAACAAAATTTAGGTTTTATGGCTGCAAATTTCTGAAGGAAGTAATAATATACACCCGTTAATTACTTATCTAATGAGTTATGTTGCACTATTAGTTTTTTTTACACAACTTAAATCTCTCATTTACTAAAAATTTCAAATAAAAGTCACCATATAACTGATTAAAGAAATCATACAAACACTACAAATTTTCAAAGAAATCTCCACTGTTGCCGACTCTTTGAAAACAAATGAACGATAGACCACTCAAAATTTTTAAAAGTCAGTTTCCTAAAACTTTTTTTTATCGGACCTAGGTTAAATATTTGATCTCAACATATTAGCCGGTATTAAGGTGTGATGGAAGAGAACGCGAGAAAAGACAAGTGTTTTTACAGTTCTTAGGGCAAAACATTTTTTGGTCAGAGTAAATCAAATATTTCTCTATTAGAAATATACAGTCTAATTTTCTTCACATGTTGATATCAACAGTCCTTGAATACCTGTCATATGGAGGATAGCATTGGATGACAAACTTTTTAAATGAAGAGAAAAAGTTGTCATTAAATTCCAGGACACACTTTACATATAGGTTTATTCAAGATATTTTGAAATCACCACAATAAGAAAATTAAATTTTATGTTTCTACTGGAGTAATATTTGATTTAATTTGACCGATAAAAATGTTGATGTAAAACAGCAAAAACACTAGCCTTTTCTCACCACCCTTCACCCCACCTTAATATTACACTTACACGTGTGGACAGGGTTGGTCTTGATTGTCTTTTGGAAATAGCGTTCTACACGCCAAGTCGTATTTTTGTGATTGACTTAACATTACATTTCCTTGATTGATTTTGAGTTTCATTTTCATCATTTGTTTTTGCCTTGCCATTTTATATTTGTTTCTTTTACCAACCAAAGAACCAAGGTAAAATGAGCAAATCAGATCCAAGGATTGTTTTTTAACGTCCAAAGTTTCGTTACGGCAACTGTTCTGACGAGCCGGCATAGATCCTACCTAACTTGGACTTTGACCACTGCCATCCCTTCTCTGGAAACATTCCTTTAGTACATATTTCTGAAAATTAGTGACACTTCATTTTAAGGTGTTTTTTCCCTAGCAAAGATATAAAAATAACACTACGATATAAAAAACTATAAAAATATGTCATTTTATATAATATCATTGAAAATATATAGAATCCAGTAAAATATGTAAAAATAGATCAATTATTACTGAAAATACAGTCCGAAACAACCTAATTCGCTAACATTTCGCTGTTTACATTTCTAACTGGTAGGATGAAAATATTATGTAAGCACATAACAATCCGGACCCTACACGACCAATATTCAACAGCTGTTGTTGATATCACCATACGAAAAAAATAAAACTTTATGTTTCTACTGAAACAATATTTTATTTATTTTACCCAAAATGTGTTTTGTTATAAAAATTGCAAAAAATCTACACATATATATTGCTCTCCTAATTCCCACCTTAAGGCGTTAATCTTTCATGAACTGGATCTTCCTTAATACGGTGGTCTGAGTACATATGCAGGGTATATATGTCGAGAATTATTTACCGTATGTTATTTTCTCATACTTTTAGGGTCTATTTCCTTTTAACTGAATTTCTCAATAAAAGTAAGATACCTTATTAAAACTATAAACGTATATGTGGAACCCCACTTTGAGAGGGGTGGTTCAACAATTTTCAATGTGAGTCTGGATCATCCCTCTGGACTCCCAGCTTTATATGGCCATTGATATGAAAAATACAGGAAAATTATTTTTTCCAATTGAATACCCACTTAAAACAATTTTAGAATAATGTATTCCACTAAGAAATATACAAAAAAATGAACCTAAATAATTTTCATACAAAAACTAGTGGTACTTGACTTTATTTGTTCAGGAATTTAACGTAAAACTGTAACCCAGCGTTTCTCAACCTGTGTGTAGCAAAACTTTTAGGCAACACGTTAATAATTAATGTGTTGAATAGAACGTGCCTTGTCAAGTGAGTGTTGGTATATTTCTGTATTGCCAAAGTAAGGTAGCTACTACACTTTTGTTTATAAGTTTAGTCTGACTAAACAGATTTATCAAACCAAGACGTGAAACATATAATGCCTTTCTTGAAGAGCTGTTGTCTTTTAATTATCTGGTTTTAGTTAAAGATAACATAGCTACAGATTTTTTGTTGAAGTTGATATAAGAATGTACATAGCTTTGTTTGATCCCACCATGGGTTCACATTTTGAATCCAATCACCATCATTTATCTCGTTGTTAGTTCCCCAACTCTTTGTTTAACCAAATAAATAACAACAAATTCGAGAATAATATATAAATATTTCTGATATGCAAATAAAGGGTGGGGCCTAAACGTTTAAACAATTAATATTTTGAAAGTTAACACTTAAGTAAATATTCACTAGTTATTTAAAAACATATTACATAATTCACTTTTTACCATATTGAAGACTAG
>CABFOV010002755.1:9189-40903 GCA_902141375.1 Timema poppense
GAGGTGAAGGAAGGGTTTGGTAATCAGATAAATCTGTGCCGGGACCGAGGATTGAACCTCGGCCACCAGCATAGAAGTCTGACACCTTACCCCTAGACCACCAGGTCACCTACCAGATTTTTATCAAATCGACACTAGAAGATCGAAATAGCGAATCTGTCTAATTATGAACTCTCATTCAACAAACTATCCTAAGACTCTGCGGTGTAATGCCTCAACTTCAAAGCCAAGTGTTTAATGAGAAAATACTTTTTTTTCCCACGGAAATCAAATAATATTTGTTTTAACGAAAAACTCAGTTTCAGTGTGTGAAACGATTATTAAGTCTTTACATGCAATATAATTCTACGATCGAAACACAAAATGAGTTATTAATGTTTTACCTGTGAAACAAACAGTACAAGCTGAGCTGATTGTTCCGTGGTAGGTCGCAAAGGATTTTCCTTCTCCGCAGCAGGTCCCCAGATCACTCCTGCCTTAGAGACGAGAGTAGACATAACCTCACGAGTTGGAAGAGCGCACTTACTTGGGAGCAATATCTGAGCCCTGTTGCATGAGACTGCCGATCGTGAACCAGAGAGAGTTGAGCAAACTGAACTGATTCTCCAGAACGTCTGGTTCCTCATTGCAAGGGTGAGGATTGTCCCACTCGTAGGGACTAAATCTGCAAACCAAACATGGGGGAGACGTCATGCAACAACGAGCAAAGGTACCGGAGCCAAGGCCGACAGTCATAGGCAAACTGACACTCCACTAACAAAGATAGGTTACGGTCATCTCAGAAACGAATGGAATTAAATAGACTAGCTTTGGTGTGATTAAAATATATCAGGGAATTTTTATCTTATTTAATAACACTGCTGGTTTATAACCCAAAAGGGTAGTTAGATGTGGTGCTAAAAACCATTGTTTATGCTTCCAGCAACAGTGATATTAGCGATTCCACAATTGTTTAATATAACAGTGTTTTTGTGACAGCAATATTATTAAAGCAATGATAGTACATAGTATTTGGATACGTAGCATCATGAGTACTAACAGTGGCATGGCTTGGAGCAGGGATTCCCAACCAGGGTTCCGCGTATCACTGGGGTTCTACGAGCCCGTGGTCGCGGTTCAGAGAGAGTTCGCAAAGGCTGGCATTTTATTGGTCCGTCCATAATGTTTGGACAGTGTGGAAATATGTTATGAAAGCTCGTGTAACCAATTAAGATGAAGAGAAGAGTGCCGGTCAGTAATAATGCTAAAACCGGTTCTATGGTGTCGCGGTTAGTGCATCTGGCTACGTACGAGCTTAGTGTCCTAGGGTCCGATTCCCGTCTGGTACCGTGGGTATTTTTCCCAAAAGGAGAACTACCCTAACGGTCACCAGGGTTTGGTTGGTTAGGGCTAAGTTAGGTTTAAAGTGTTTACACTGGTTTCATACACTCGTACTCATTATCACACCTCACACTCCCCATCTTTATAACCTCATCTCATCGGAACATGGAAAGAGCTTCCAACGAAAGGATGTACGATTAGTACATTCGAACATTCCCTGGGAAACGGTTCATTAGTACTAGATAATCTTCCCACTATTGAGCTACGAGTTACTTAGCTGGGACATGCAATATTATTATTATTATTATTAATGTTAAAATTGAAGTTAGTAAGAATATTTTCAAGACAACTTCAATTATCAAAGGACACTAAATATAAATAGGTACTAAATACCGTTGAAATATTTTAATTCAGAAGTATTAGTTAATTATTATTTATCAACCCTACTGGTTTCCGCGTATATTTTAGTCGTTTACCCTTGTCAAACCTAATAACCTAATCACTATTGTGTCGAATATTTTAAGTGTGTCTGCTATAAAAATATATATCGCTGGGAAATACTGCTTGTGTTGCCTGGGTAAGCAGAGCTTGGTTATACCTTACATGTGGCGTGTTCTAATTCGCTCGTACGCCATTTAACCATTCATACAAAGGTTCTGGTCTCCACATCTAACCATAGATATCAGGCAAATGCATGTTCTCCTGAGGGATGCTAAAATATTACAGGTAGAATATTTAAAAAACAAGCTCTGCGTACACCAGCAACAAGCCAAGTCACTTTAATGTTATCAATCTTACCTAGCATAGTTCCACCACTAAGGTGCGTCCTTAGCGTAATCAGCTAAGGTAAACCTACTTACTTTTATAATAAACGTAGAGCATGTTACATTTATATTATTTTGATTGAAAGTTAGTGAAACTTTCAAAATTGAGAACTCTAAAATTCAGATCGCCCATATCCTGTTTGTTAGTGGAACTATTATCCTATGATGTTAGCTGGCCATTGAGCCAGATCTTACTTTGGCAAAAAGTCGCAACCTTGCTGCATTAGCGAGCCAATTGCGAACCACATGCAGTTGAGCAGAGTAAACTGGTTCTCCAAATGGTCAGGTTCTGGATTACACGGGTGCGGGTTCTGCCATTCGTACGGGGTGAACCTGTCGTTAAAACAAATACAACAAAAATACTTTTTTTTTTGCTGCAGTTAACTAACTTAACATAGCGTACGTTCCTTGATGACCATACACAAAACTCGTCTCCTGTATTCTCCCTTTACATCTTACAGTAACGTGATGGATATTTAGGAACGGGACGCTTGAGTTCCTAAAACTTTCAAATCCTTCAAACCTTTAAGAATATTCGAGATTCAAGGATTCAAAACTCGATATACATCTATTTGTTATTTTCGAATTGGTATTTGTTTTAAAGCTGCTTTCTAGTGGTAAAGCTCCAACATAATATTGATAAAAACTTGACAAAAAGACCCCAGCTAATTATTTAGCACTTTAATGAAAGTATAAATGTTAATATAAAATACTATTACATTTAGTTACCATTTACATTATTTATTTTTCTATTAAATTTATATTTTTTCTTACGTTGATTATTTTCTTAAAGATTTGGAATTAATATGTAAAATGAAGTTCCACTTTGTAAAATATTTGCTATATGAGTGAACGGAAAATAGTCCCAGCGACCTTTTATTATTGACACGTCATAATTTCAATGTGGAAAATACTATCTTCATAGTGCAATTGACATATAATATATTTTTTAACCAATTTTTATATACACTACATTTCATTGCTTGCCTAGAGAAGAAAATATAATTTAAAATAAATGCATCTGTATTCACGCGGAGGAACAATGGGGATTTGAGGGGGAAACCCACTTCAGGAGACAATCAGTCGGGATTCATTACCCAACCTCCTACTCACCAGAAAATAAACCAAGACGAGCACCACGTATTTGGTTAATAGGCGTCGTTAACTTTCAATTACTTGAAGGGACAGAACTAGCCCATTTTAATTTTAAATCAGAGAAAAGTAATTCCAATTGACTAACACCAATTATTATATTACGAAATTATTTGAGTATTATAAAACAACTTACCTTAAGCATTTATGTACTACTCCAAAGTTGGGTTTTCAATATTATGAATACAATCACGGTTTTGTTACGGTACTAAAGGAGTTCAACTTGAGTAGATTATTGTGGAGGGGAGGGGACGAGGTGGACGTGCCCGTCTCTCCCCCTGTCACCCCCACTGCCAATACCAGTGTCTGTTTATTTGCGAGCTCTTATAATAGAAAATATCTAAGACAAACGGTGGTAAAACGTCTTCAATGCCATAATTATAAGGAAAGTGCTAAAATCAAAATAGTATTCACAATATTTGAATTATGATTATCCACGCAAACAGAACCACACACACGCACACATGATACTATGTTAGTGTTACTTAGAAAACTTTAAAAAAAAATTCTGCTGGTATTATCAAAATTGAAACGCATATTAATGATTATTTTATTAGCATTGATGACATATTTCATTAAGATAGCTACAAAATATATTATTCAGTTATTGTATGACCACGGTATATTACAAAGTCCATAGTAGCTTTTGTTAGCCTAAAATATCCACAAACGTATGGAAATCATATTTATGAACATTCAAACACATTTCTTTTGTGGTCAATAATGAATGATGACATTATGCTGTATTATCTTTATTTAATAGGTATTGAAATTATATCTCAAGAGTGACAGCTGCAGATCATACAACTTGACGTATGAATACGTGAAAATATATCTTATAGCTTTTATAGATATCAGATAAGCAAGGTCCTTCCTGTGAAAATTGTACTCTACATTCACGGACAGTAATATCACAAAACGAGAAATCAGCGTTTAAAAAAATTCAAAGGATAAGGAATCAAGACGTTTTGAAACAATTTGCATTATTATCTTCAAAAGTTTTGAAAGTACAAGATAACTTTAATTTTTTAGCTTGCGTTTGAAAATGAAATAGTATTCACGAAGAAAAGGATAGATAATGAAAAATCTTTTAATAATAGATTAAGTATATTTACTTAGCCATATGGATAAATTATTTTAATTTGAGATTTTCTACCTAAAGAATATAATTGATGTGTATAATTGATATGTTTTGTGTGCCCTCTAACTCAAAACAATTCTTGCCGTCTGCACATCTGGCTGTAACTATAGCTAAAAAATTAATCAAATTGGATAAATACATGATAATATTGATTAATATTTTCAGAGAAATTTTATGCAGTATAAAAAAGACTGATTTTTTTAATAATATTTTTTTTGAAAAGTTTAAACATTTTTTATTTATATATTGGCAGTGTTTTACATGATAAATAGCATTATAAACTTGTTTTTGGCAGACATTTATTTGAGCATAGTTCGTTAAGAGAGTTTGAAAATAAGAAATTTTTGAAAATAGCTATATCGTATTTGCTCAAAATGGGTAGGTATCTGAGAAACTATCTACACGAGGAAATAAAATTGGTTTATTTTTCTAAGCTAATAGGTTGATATTAGTTAATTAGTCACAAATCTTTGAAAATTTGAATATTTCTTTAAATTGCTATAGTGATTTTGTTTAAAAAGCTGTATCTGAATAGTTCTTGATTTGATTATCAAAACAAATTTTTTTTTTTGTTTTTTTTTAGGTAAACTCAACAAGAAGAAGTTTAAGTATGATAGATACTTGAAAAAGTTATTACAAATGTAATAAGCCGTATGAGTAAGTATTTACGATGGTGTCCTATGATTTATTTATGTTAAAGAAGAACGGAAACTCCTAGATATGCTGTGGCCATATATATCCACACATCCAAAGAGAGGGGAGATAGAAAGGAGAACAAATTCGGAGGTTGTTTGATAGGCTTGCGATACAAAATGCTGATACCTGTAACAAAATAATCAAACAATTTAGGTTATTAAAATTAAATTTTCACGATACTTTTCAAAGGTTGGTTTTTTAACCAACAGAACCATTTGGGATTTAAAATATATTTAAGTGTTTGCTCATGTAACAATTTAAAACATTCAATTGCTAAAAAATTAATATCATAGTCAGTGGTGGCGGAACCGGGGAGAGGGCGGCATTGCCCCCCTGGAGGAATCCCTCCCTCCCCTGAAATATATTAGCCCCTCCCTTCAACCTTAAACATTTTTTTATTACAACGTTAGTATTCTTTGATCCTTTTGTTAAATACTTAGATAATGTATCTATGACTGTCTACAATTTGTTTTTCAGCGGATATAATTATTCGCCAACCGCCTGCACGATGCGATGAGTCATGAAAGCCATCCACATTCCATGCTACAGCCAACTTCCTGTCCAAGGTCACGTCACAAGTCACCCCTTGTCCCCTTTCTTTTCCAAGGTCACTTCACCGTTTACCGAAGGTCCCTGAAGTTGGCAGCACCACTAACCGCACAAATTCTGAAAACTATACCAATATTTAGTGGTGAATTTGTGCCACAAGAATATCCAGAACCCAGAGGTTTTTTTTTAAGTTTTCACAAAAACTATACCGGCACAAATTATGGGGATAGGATATTCTTGTGGCACAAATTCAGCACTAAATATTGGCATAGGTTTCAGAATTTGTGCCGTTATGGGTGCTGCTATGTGAAGTTGGTAGCACCCACAGTTTTTCGAAGTTTTCACAAAAACTATGGCGGCACAAATTNATGGGGATAGGATATTCTTGTGGCACAAATTCAGCACTAAATATTGGCATAGGTTTCAGAATTTGTGCCGTTATGGGTGCTGCTATGTGAAGTTGGTAGCACCCACAGTTTTTCGAAGTTTTCACAAAAACTATGGCGGCACAAATTATGGGGATTGGATATTCTTGTGGCACAAATTCAGCAATAAATATTGGCATATGTTTCAGAATTTGTGCCGTTAGTGGTGCTGCCAACTTCACGGACCTGTTTACCGATCTCTTCCCGTGTCCTTTGAATTTAGTGTGTAAGCAAGTGCATGTGGTGTTAGTGTTTTTCTTAAATAAAGGGTTTATAGAGGTATAATTTCGTCGTTGTAAAGTAATTTTTGTTATTCCCTGTGAGAATCAATTTGTTGTGACTTGTATTACAAAGTTTGGATTTTTAAAAAACGCTGATGGAATGTCAATAATTGAACAATTAAAATTCATCGGTATACATCTATTGCGAACTATCGCAAAATGGCTAAGAGGAAATCCTTGTTTGATTATTTTGACAAAGTGATAGAAACTCGCGTCATTCCCGATCATGATCTCCAAAGTGATGTCATATCCAACAGAAATGAAGGCTACTAACATCGTTCAAGAATGTAATACAATATCAGGTCAGTGTACTGCCTTTCTGGGTTATATGCTTATGAACTCATTACGCTGATGGCCTATGTATGAGCTAGGTTGAATTTAGAGGAAGTGTACCTGCATTAGAGTGGAGGTAGATTAGAAAACCATTTAGGGAAAACACCTCTCAGTACACCTGACCGGGATTCGAATCCACATTTCCCTGTCGTCGGCATTTCGGTATATTTCGAGAGTGACTTTTTAGACCAAAGGTGGCTAAATTGGGGCACGTGTGCCACCGTAGGTTTTTGAAAAATATAGTAAATTTAAACAATGTCAAATAAAATAATTAAATCATCTAAGTTAATAAATTGCTAGAATTTTATCTATTAAGTTGGCCGTCTGTGTGTATTGATTCCCACCACTTAAGCTGCCCTTCTCTCCCCCTTCCGCCAAATACTCTACACCCCCTCACATTGTCACATGCCACTCTGTAGACATTTCATAGTTGTTATTTGGTGGCATACTGACTGCTATGTACTGTGCTATACTAAGTCTTAAAATATTTGTTTCTCATTATAAATAGGAAAAAACCAAACAATACAAAATTCCTATACCAATCAGGAATTATAAAATATATATTACACTGCCAATTTTTCGAAGAATGGGGGTGGTACGAAGGTAAGTTTAGGTTAGAGATTTTGGGGTGTAGTGGCACGCCCAAGATTATCTCAAATAGTGGCACGCCAGAAAAAAAAAGTTAGCAGATCATTCGGCCACCGAAGCGAGTCACTTGATATATTACAAAGTAAAAAGATTACACTTGATCACAATAATACAATACAAAATGGGAAATACATGTGATATTTAAAAAACTTTTTATGATTTGAATTTTTAATTAAATTAAGTTAAATATAAGCGTATAGTATTATTATTTTGTGAGTTTAACAAAATTTTGTGACACTATGAACGATCTTTAATAAAATTACCCTAGGCCTCAGGGAAGTAACCGTGGTGGACTGAGGGGCCCAGCCACCCCTCCAGAAATCTTTATCCCTTATGTTATTAAATATATAAATATATTTTAATAAAAAACGACCATAAATAAAAATTAAATAGCCAATTTCTTATTAAAAATGAATTTGTATTCCCATCGTTAAATATTGTTAGTAAATAAGATTTTTTCTTTTTAAATATAGGAAATGAGGATAAAGATAAGAACTCAGTTGCTGGTCCCAGTCACTCAAAAAGAGAGGATGCAGCTTTGGAGTTTGATGGAAGTAATAATATTTGTGGTCTCGTCCAGCGCTAACCTTTCCCTGTGCCTAATTACACTGAAAACGCAAAAGGCGATAAGAAAATCAAACGCCGTGACCATAAATTTCTTCAATGCTGGTATTCTGAATTTTCTTGGCTTCACTTTCAAAGTGAAGAAGTTGGCATATTGTGCATCGAGTGTATGAAATCAAAGAATGAGAATCTCTTTGGCTACAGCTCAAAACTTGAAATCACGTTCATTAGTAAAGGTTACAAGAATGGGAAAAAAATCGAAAGTAAATTTAAAATACATGCAAAGAGTATTATGCAAGAGGAGGCTGTGGAAAAAAAAACACAAAAGAAAAACGTGATTCAGTGGTCAAACAAATTTATAAAGAAAGGAAATGCAGCAATTTGTAGGCCAAAAGGCATTGCATACACAAAATATGACGTCTCTTAGATATCTTAAAAGACAAGGCATTCCAATACGAGGTCACAATAACAGTGATGAAAACTATAAGGCGTTTCTTGCCTTACGCACTGGTGATATAAACATGTGACCTACCCCCAGCATTTTCCCACAAAAGAAATAACAGACAGAGGTAAGCACAAGAGAGTTATAATTTTATTATCAAAGAAAACATGGTACAACTCAATGGGGGAGTGACACTTAGGAGTAATAGAGAAACCACAAGCCAGAAGGGCTGCAAGGCACAAGGGAAACCACCGGGGCCTGAAGGGCCTTACGAAAATAATAACAACAGGCGGCTCCTTACAATAAGACACCCTCAAAATGGCGTCTTCAGAGAACAGCAATAAACCCTAACAAATTGGTCTCCAGTTTCATAATAACAAATAATACACAAAATAGCCAATCGACAACATGAGCAGAGAGACAACCCCTTCTCATGATTCGTAACATAGGGTGAGACAATAGCTCATGTCCCTTACCTAAACAATGACATCCCCACTACGCTAATACTTGACATTTCCTAAAGTTTAAGTATACGTAAGGATTCCTAAACGCTTTAATAGCAAACAAGATGTCCTCAGAAATATAAGTCCTGGGCGGACTGCGGACCCACATTTAGTTAACATATAAAAATAGACACCAGAAAAATTACAATGAACTAGTCTAACATTAACACCTAACAAGGCATCCATATAATTGTTAATTTACCCACCGGCTCGTGGTCCTACATTTGACCAAGCTTGGTAGAAAACAAGGTGGCCAATATAAACAATATCCAGACATTAGCGATACCTAAAATATCAGAGGAGACCAAATAACTATAAAGTAAACATTGCCTTAAGGGCTGACGTAATAGATCGTTACAAAGTACATTAGTCGTAGATATAAATTGAATTTTGAAAGATTGTAGATTAAAGCCAAAAAGAATTTGGAATATAGCGTCGAGCCTACAAAAGTTAGGCTATTTACCTTCGAAAGCCCAGAGCGTAATGCGTGTCTTTCCTCTGGGCTCACGCCATTATATACATTCTGTGATAAACTGTGTTCTCAGGGCAAGGAACAAACACAGGGGGGGGGGGAGTATTCAATAATAATATTGAGAACCAATGGGCGTAGTTTGCACGTTTAAAAATAGTCCATAGAAGTTTTATTCGCAATGCGCCAAAACGGCGAGCGCAGACTGATGGTCACTTGTTTCTTGTCCACTTGTGAGGAGAGGTAGGGGGGAGCCCAACCACACGGCCAGCGATGAGACACGAACCTCGGTTCAGTTGGGCGTGGATATTGTGGTGACGAGCATCTCCGGTGTGTATTGTATTGGAGTCGGAACGAGTCAAGTTGGGCTGGCCTGGTGAGTGTTATTATTTCTTCCATGTCACGTTGTAACAAGGTTACAAACAGATTAGTTTTCGAACAAAGGACTTCACTGACATGACATCGAAGATTAAATGATAAAAATTATGGCAGATGCTGTCCTAAGAGAAATATTGAATGAAATACGGAACGTAACGCATTTTATTTTGATTGTAGATGAGACCACAGACATTTCCAAGATGGAACAAGTTTCAATCTCTGTAAGAATTGTAAATGAAAATATGGAACCAAAAGAGTCCTTTTTAGGTTTCTATGAAACAAGCTCACCTACAAGTTCTGCCCTAACAAGTCTGATCATGGATACCTTTACGCGATTTAACCTCTCCCTGGAGAACGTTCAGGGTCAATGCTATGATGTTGGTTCAAATATTAGAGGAGTTCATGATGGTGTCCAAGCTAAAATCAAAGAAAAACAGCCGTTAGCAATGTACGTGCATTGCACTAATCATTGTTTGAATTTAGCGCTGCAAGATACTGCTCATGCGATCCCTCTGATGATGGACTGTTTGCAATGGGTACATGATGTAGCCATTGTTATGACCACAAGTGAAAGAAAATAGGAATTTCTACACATCACAAGTGAGTTTGAAGATGTTTCAATCACTACTCCAAAAGCGCTCTGCACGACGTGGTGGACCGTTCGATACTCATATTATGTCAGTGTCATTAAAACATATCCATTAGTACTTCAAGCGCTAAAACAGCTCAGTGTATCAGGTGAAGATGTGTCTAACACCGCACGAGGTCTTTAAGGTCGGTTTTTAAAGTTTGAAGTTTATCTGAGACTGCTAATCGGAACAAGTTTTCAGCTGCACAGAAACGCGTGCCTTAATATTAGATAGCCCTAAGAAAACAGTTAATGGAGGAATGGAAGCAGCTATCTCAACTGTAAGATATTTAAGAAGTATCAGATCCGAAGAGACGTTTGATTCATTGTGGATTGAAATGGAGGAGGCCCAACAAAAATATGATCTTATAACTTTCCGCCTGTCACGAACCAGGCAAGTTCCAAGGAAACTAGAGCATAAACAAGGTACCATAGTGTAGCGTTTATTGGCATAAAGCTACAAAAATAGTGAAAGCCTACAAGACTGAATAACAAAAACGATTTAACTCACCAAGCCACATTCATAAGTGGCCCCTCCCCGGTATACGTCACGCACAACATACAGCGAACAATATCAACATCAGACTAACCGAGCGAGCAGTGTGTAGGCTCGCACCAGGAAATTATCGTGAGGCATAGTGGGAAAACGTGACGTACTTCCGTAAATAAGCGATGATGTGGCCAGGAGACTATTGTTCGATCTCCACCCATAACATGTTCGAACATTAGGCGTCCGTCTAGTTACCCCTTCCCCCTTTCCGAGCCTGAATATCAAACGTATATATTCATGTAACTTGTATTGGTAAACCACTTTTGTCAGGATACTGCCCTTGGACACATCTTGGTGTCGAGGATGATCATAAGGTATAAATTACGATTCGGCTTTTATACTGTCAAAATTCCTTTTCGGCCATAAATATTATTAGTTAATTTTAATTACATTATCATGGTTAGGGATAGTGTATTTAACTGTGATTTGATTAGAAATTGGATTAGGTATTGTAAGTAATATTTGCAAGTTGTTAAGTTGGCAAAATAAATACAAAGTTCTATTTTTAACTCAGGAGTTTAGATGCGTATTCTTGATCAGATGTCAAGGATAGGAAAATGATAATTCCTTTGTACGTTTTGAGTGGACTATTATTGCACGAAATGTATACCCTGTGCGGTGTACTAAAAATATTCTATATATTTATATTTCATCTTTTAAATCGTGAGGGATCGTTAAACGTAAACATTTGGAATTATCCCTTTTATATACATTTATGTTCATGAATTTATCTCACTGTTTAACCTTAACCATTGTTGGTTATAATATCAATTATCTTCTGTTTATCAAAATAAACTATTTAAATTCTTATGTTATTTGTATATCTTCTCTTATAGTATTCAGATATAGAACCTATATAAATGAAACTGTCATGTCCTCTACCCCTGATTTTGGCTAAATTTTAAGTCCTCTAAATAATATTTGTAAAGTGGGGGGTTCATGGAAGCAGAGTGACCTATACGCCGAAGAGCGGCCTATTTGTCATATGATATCCTATTGGCTCCTCTGTAATTGTTGTTTGTTTTTGGTATTTTTGTATTTACATTGTGTACCCGCCTTTATTCTCTGGAGAATAAAGGAGAGGTTACAATAGAACCGACAGTGATTTTTAGTAGAAAATAATTAATGAGGAAAACTTACTAAGAGATAGTTGACACAGTCACTTTACAGATCGAGAGGCGCTTTACTCAAACCGATTTAAAGAAACTTTGAGTACTCGAAAGGGTTCTTTTAAGAGTAGTTGAGGAATGGGCTAGTGATGAAGAAACACGACACACCCTTAGAGACTAGACTATGGTTTAAAAACGGATTATGTTGAACTAGATGCAAAAATATTGGCATGAATTACTCCCACCCAGCCTAAGTGTTTGAAAGATCTAGTTTACATTTATATTGCAATGCCTGGAAGTACAAGGCGATTATTTCCAGTAACTTGGGAGATTTTGGAGTTGTTTTAGTCGTCCCATCATCAACAGCAAGCACTGAAAGAACCTTTTCGGCCTTAAGGCGACTCAAGACATACCTACGTAGCACCTTGGATCAAGATCGGTTAAATCACTTGGCCATTTTGCATGTCTGCAACGAACGAGTTGGCAATCTTGCTATCGATGCGTTGTGTGATGAGTTTGTCAAATCTAACACATATCGTGTGAGTGTATTTGGAAAGTGATAATATATAACATGTATTAATTTGACAAACTTATTTTGTATTAATTATAATGCGTTCATATCCATACATCACATATGTTACATTTTAAAACAAAAGAAAAACTTAACTTGAGATATTTTATGCACATCATAGTTTAGTTAGGTCTAGTTCTATTTATGGTTATTTAAACTTTTTTTGTGACAATGTAAATAAATATTTGAATTTTGTTATTGTACTAGTTACTGTAGTATAAATATTTGACTAAAACTATGTTTATATTATTCCTATTTTTAAATTGTATAAGATCACTTACTAAAGTAATATTAAAATTTAGTTTGTCAAATAAGATTTAATATATATATATATAATAGTGTTTATATTATTGTTGTGTAACATTGCTCATTCATGATTTAATTGAAATATACTTTGTTGAAAAATATGACAAGGAAATTGAATTCATAATTTTTTTTCTTAGTACAAGGTTTTATTAAGTGTCCAAATATTATTGTAGATCTTTAGGCAACACCAGAACAGTCGAATAAGATAATAATAATAATATAATCCCAGTATAGATTATGATTTTAGTTTGTTGTAAAATTCTATATATAATTAGATGACCACTTCAAATAGTTTTAATGGATATCCATCTTACAAAAATTATACTAGTGTCACTGGGGTAAGGGGGTGTTGCAAGGCAAGTGCCTGTATTAACATGTTTTGCTTGCCCCCCTGCCTCCCCTAGACAAATTACGTTTCGCCACCACTGATCATAGTATTAGTAATCAATTAAAGGAAATGTTAATGCAAAACTTTAACTAATCTAAATATTATTTGGAAGATTAATTTACCCTGAAAGGCAGCAGTAACACCATAACGTATTGCACTATGACCCTATCTTATTATAACAATAATATTAATAATGATCATAATAATAATAATATTAATATTTTGCGTATGGGCTACATCACTCGTAGTCCAGTTTTTGGAAATATTAGTCCGTACTAATGTACTGTTGTCCAGGGGGCACCCGACTGTACTAATTGTATACATCCTTTCCCTGGAGGCACCTTCCATGTTCCGATGAGGGGAAAGGACGATGAAATTGAATATGACAGGTTGGATCCAATGAAGATCTTAACATAAGTTAAGCCTAATTAACCATGGGAATTATTCCCCTTTCAAGAAAAATTCCCCTGGTCTCAGCCGGGAAACGAACCCGGACCTCTGGGTCAGAATCCAGGGACTCAGAACCCTATAACATGCAGCCGGCTACTCTATCTTATAAGCAATAACATAATGAAAAAATAATGGAAGACAAGCGTGTTACCTTACAAGGTAGATGAAGGGTACAACTAATAGAGTTTTAGTATTACAAGGAATGTACTTGGTAAAACAACAATTGATTGATTGATACACTTATTAAGTCAATCCTATAAATAAAAATTAATGGCTAAATGTGTTGCTAACAGCAAAACTCGAGAACGACTGAACCAATTTGGCTAAATTTTTTTCTATAATATTTGTTGAAGTCCGAGGAAGGTTCTTATTAAGAGAAAAATTGGAAAAATTGCAATGAAAAACGTAAAAACCACATTTTTCTTTTTCCCATTAAAACTGTCCCTAGCTGTCAATTCTAGGGATGGCGAATTGAGATAGATTAATCGAAGAATGGATTTTTGGGGGTCGTGAAGATCGATTTGAGCAATGAATCGATTAAGTGAATCGATCTCAGACACCCTAAAATCGACTTTAAATTCATTTACTTACTGTTTCGTTTTATTCAAATAATACAAAAAAGAGTACCAAACCATAATTTAAAGAAAAAAATATTTGAAATTTAATTAGTAACTTTGAATGCGTCCGTAGATTTGACACTTTCTCTTTCTACGATATACAATTTGACTTTGACAGTTTTTAAGTAGATTCTCAATTAGTGCGTGTTATTTTTTTGGTTGTGTTTAATCCTCGCTTCTCAATCAACACATTTACTTATTGTTTCGTTTTATTCAAATAAAACAAAAGAGTACCAAACCATAATATAAAGAAAAAAACCATATACAATTTGACTTTGACAGTTTTTCATTAGATTCTCAATTAGTGCGTGCTATTTTCTTGGTTGTGTTTAATCTTCGCTTCTCAATCGACACATTTACTTACTGTTTCGTTTTATTCAAATAAAACAAAAGAGCACCAAACCATAATATAAAGAAAAAACTTTTTAAATTTAATTAGTAACATTATAATTATGAACGTAACCTTAAAATTAATATAAACTACTTGAATGCAACCGTAGATTTGACACTTTCTCTTTTTTCGATATACAGTTTGACTTTAACAGTTTTTCAGTAGATTCTCAATTAGTGCGTGTTATTTTCTTGGTTGTTTTTAAATCTTCGCTTCTCAATCGACAAACAATTTCCTCGATTTATCTTTGGTTGATTGGTTTATTTTGTGTGTGTTTCCATTTATACTCACTACAAGACTCATGCCGCCTATATGACGCGGGCGGAGCAATTTAGGTCGAAGAACTCTAAATGCTAGAAAACAAGTTAATTTTCATTCTAATCGGACTGCACAGCAACGTGAAGAGCGAAATGAAATTGAAAGGATTCGGATATCACAAACCCATGCAGCACGTCATTCAGCTAATAATCTTGCAGGTTTGAAAACGAGCTGCTTTCAGTTACGATGTTTCAATTGACTACAGTGCCTACCAATAAGTTTCTATTGGATCTATGAACTCAGTTTGACCAATTCGTATGGCATTTTAAATACAAAAATGAAGCCATTGGATTGTGTTGCGCAAATGGCAAAGTGAAATTAGTGTCATTGGTTCCGCCACCAGAGCCATTGTACTTATTGGTTTCAGGAA
Source organism: Timema poppense (assembly GCA_902141375.1). Classification (NCBI taxonomy): domain Eukaryota; kingdom Metazoa; phylum Arthropoda; class Insecta; order Phasmatodea; family Timematidae; genus Timema; species Timema poppense. Next base: position 24,613 of record CABFOV010002755.1, read on the forward strand.
CAGGAACGGATTCAATACATTTCCTTACTAATATCCAAAAATATAACAACTACTTACAAATAACTTCATTTGGGGCAACAAATGTAGTTCAGGACAACTTCATGCCAACTTTAAAGGTAATACATAACCAACAGACTTATCCCCCGTATTGCTTTGTTTATTTTATTTTATAGTTTTTGTAACAAAAGTAATAAACCTGTCTGTTTAATTCACAGATCCAAGGCCAAATATATCACCGAGCGGGTTCACTGTTGCCGGTGTCAGATGGCGACTACAAATTCCTGCAAATTTATTTCAAGGGCAATTCAACACAAGAAATTGATCTGCGTTTTGCACATAACAGTTTAGTGAAGAGGTCTATTGTAGAAGAATTACAAACTTTCTTTCATCAACACAATCAGTTGATTACATTGTTCGTTCAAAACTGCACTGGATTTCATGCCATATGATCACAAAATTGTAATCAAAGCTGATAAAACTCCTGTGGGCCAACATGCAAGACGTTTCAATGCACCAACAATGGAAAGTTGCCATTGTTATAGTTGGAGAAAATTTGGAAGCCCGTGATATTGTTTTACATCGCCGGAATGATCAGTTACAGCGTGTATATGAAACACAACACTCATATGATGCGCTACAATATCCCATTATGTTTTGGCAAGGTGAAGATGGTTATTACTTCTCAATCAAGATGATATATCCCATTACAGGTAATTACAAATTTGGTTTAGCAATGGAGATTTTGTATCAGCTATTATATGCATTATATGCAAGTTCAATCACTGTCATTAAAACAATAATTTTTTTACAGGTGCCGAAATCAACAAAAAAGTCAGTTCAATGAACTATTATTCATACCGCCTGATGGTTCGTGAAAATGAAGACATTCACATCTTAAAATGTCGGCGATTATTTCACCAATATGCTGTTGATATGTATGTCAAAATTGAAACAGAGCGATTGACATTCATCAGGTTGAGCCAGACCAAATTCCGTTCTGAAGATTATAATCACCTTCGAGATGCGATTAATACTGATGGAAATTCAGATAATGTCGGCCGGATGACAATTCTTCCAGCAACATACATCGGAAAGCCTCGACATATGCATGAATATGCTCAGGATGCCATGTCGTATGTTCGTCATTATGGCACATGAGATTTATTTATCACATTCTCGTGGAATCCACAGTGGATAGAAATCAAACTTGAGTTATTCCCTGGTCAATCACCCATTGATCGCCGTGACATTACGGCAAGAGTCTTTAAACAAAAGTTGAAATATTTAATGGATTTAATTGTGAAACATGGCGTGTTTGGCAAGACGCGCTGCTGGATGTATTCTGTGGAGTGGCAGAAACGTGGATTGCCTCATGCACATATTCTGATTTGGTTGGTTGAGAAGATAAGACCAAATGAAGTTGATGAAGTGCCATCAGATTAAATCCCTGATGTACAAGTAGATCCAGGCTTGCATGAAGTAGTTATTAAAAACATGATTCATGGTCCCTGTGGAACACTTAATCAAAATTCACCGTGTATGGTGGATGGTAAATGTTCGAAGCGCTATCCACGGTCATTAGTAGCAGAACAAAATACCGGAAATGATGGTTATCCACTGTATCGTTGCTGATCGAATGCAGACAACGGAAGATCCACAATTGTCAAAGTTAATAAACAAGACATTGAAATTGATAATCGTTGGATTGTTCCATATTCACTGATCCTATCAAATACTTTCAAGGCGCACACCAATGTTGAATCTTGCCATTCCGTGAAATATATCAAATACATTTGTATATATGTAACCAAAGGAAGTGACACGGCTGTGATTGGAGTTGGTGCAGAGAATTACAATGACGAAGTTACCCAATAACAAATGGGCTGGTATGTTAGCAGTAATGAAGCAATTTGGTGCATTTTTTCTTTTCCCATTCATGAAATACACCCGACTGTTGTTCACTTAGCCATACACTTAGAAAATGGTCAAAGAGTATATTTCATGGCACAGAACGCATTACAACAAGCTGTTCAACCACTATCTACAACCTTGACCTGTTTTTTTGAAATGTGTCAGAATGATGATTTCGCCCGAACACTGCTATACTCTGAAATGCCAAAATATTATACTTGGAATCAATCCTCAAAGAAATTTCAACCACAGAAACAAGGTAAACCAGTTCCAGGTGACCCAAATAAATATTTCACCTATGAAATAGGTCGAATTTATTCAGTCCATACAAGCAACGACAAGTGTTTTTGTATGCGATTGCTATTAGTCAATGTTCGAGGCCCAACATCATTCCAACATTTACGATCTGTTAATGGTGAATTGTGTGGCTCTTACAGAGAAGCCTGTCAACGTTTGACACTGTTAGAAAATGACGCTCATTTGGATTAAACTCTTAATGATGCTATAATTTCTTCACAAGCTCATCAAATACGAACATTGTTTTCTATAATTATATCAACATGCTTCCCATCAAAACCAACTGATTCGTGGATCAAATAAAAAGATGATATGTGTGATGATATCTTGCATCAAATGCGCATTAGAACAGGGAATCCAAATTTACAAGTCAGTGAAGAAATTTACAACGAGGCGTTAATATCAATTAAGGACATGTGCTTGATGATGACAAACAAAGTATTATCTCAATTAGGCATGGCCGCGCCCAATCGCCCGATGCACGACGCTTTTAATCAAGAGTTGCGACGAGAAAAACTGTACGATCTCGATGCTTTAAGAGAATCAGTTCGAATAAATCTTCCGCGGTTGAAACAACAACAAAGGTATGTATTTGATACTCTTATGGAAGTTGTACATGATGGAACTTGAGGGATTTACTTCTTGGACGCTCCCGGTGGTACAGGAAATACTTTTTTGATTTCTTTGAATTTAGCAACCATTCGCTCACACAATGAAATTGCACTCGTGCTTGCTTCATCAGGCATTGCAGCTACATTGTTGGAAGGCGGTTGAATAGCCCATTCAGCGCTAAAATTGCCATTGAATATGCAAAGCAACGAAAATCCGATCTACAACATTTCGAAGAACTCTGCAATGGCAAAGGTCTTGCAGCAATGTAAATTGATTGAATGCACGATGGCACATAAAAAGTCTTTGGAGGCATTAGACTGAACCATGCAACATTTGCGGAACAATCAAAACCGATTTGGTGGTACGATGATTTTGTTAGCATGAGATTTTCGTCAAACATTACCAGTGATTCCATGGTCAACGCCAGTTGATGAACTTAATGCATGTTTAAAGTCCTCCGTTTTGTGGAAACACGTAAAAATACTAAATTTAAGCAAGAATATGCGTGTTGAGTTGTAAAATGATCGATATGGAAAAATATTTTCAAAACAACTCATTGACATAGGTAATGGCAACTTCACTGTAGACTCTTTCACTGGCTGCGTTACCTATCCTGACAATGTTTGTCAGTTTACTGATTCAAAAACCGAACTCATTCAAAGGATGTTCCCAGACGTTGCTAAAAATTACAGAGATAATATTTGGTTGAGCGAACGAGCTATATTGGCTCCCCAAAACATGGATGTAAATGAATTAAATTTCAAAATTCAAAATGAAATTGCCGGTGAATTGAGAACATACAAATCAGTTGATTCCGCTACTAACCAAGATGATGTCAACTATCCACCCGAATTTTTGAACTCGCTAAATTTGCCAGGATTGCCACCTCACAATCTTCAATTAAAGGTCGTATCGGTGATCATAATGTTGCTAAATATCAACCAACCACGTCTTTGTAACGGCACACGGCTAGCGGTGAGAAAATTACTGAACAACGTGATCGGAGCAACCATTGTAAATGGAAAGTATAAAGGAGAAAACGTTTTGATACCACGCATCCCAATGATTCCAACTGACATACCATTTGAATTTAAACGACTGCAGTTTCCAGTGCGGCTTGCTTTCGCTATGACCATAAATAAATCCCAGGGGCAGTCATTGAGTGTTTGCGGCATTAATCTTGAAAATTAATGTTTCTCACTTGGCCAATTGTATGTTGCCTGTTCCCGTGTTGGAAACCCATCAGCTTTGTTTGTTTACGCTCCAGGTATTCAAACAAAAAATATCGTGTACCATAAAGCATTACAATGAAAATATCATTTAAAACAATATTACTGAAGTATTGCAGTGTACGAAATAGAAAGCTGAATTTTGTAAGTAGTTGTTGTTTATGATTGTGACATTAAAAATACATAGAAAAGTATATTAACTTTATTCAAATTTATTGTTTAGTCCAATTAATTAATTAATTAGAATTTTTCAAAGCAACAATTTTCGTCTACACTTCTTATATAACATCCAATATCTTATATATAAACAACTTATATTATGTATAATATATTGATTGATCTGAATGATACAACTGCTACTACAACAATTTTGTAATTAACTATCTCTATTGTTAATACAAGCACTTTAACCTTTGACCCAGATAACAAGTTCTAAATAATACTATAATCACATTTTTTAACTTTGTGGACTATGTTATTAGATATATTTTTATTTTAATATGTTTCATATGTAATTCAATTTAAATATGTTTCATATGTAATTATCTCATCTGCAATTCTCATATGTGAATGTTTCACAAACTAAGTACCTGTCAAATTGCTAACTCACTATCAATCACCTTTTAGTAATCCTAATAATAGTTTGTAACTGCGTAAATAGTCCTTGTTAACTTTTTCTTAGGTTGGTATTAAATTGATCATTCATGTAATTAGTTAGTTTTGTTCCTCAATTTTATATTAACGGCTCCATCCCAGTCATTGCACTTTTACAATTTTCTATTTTTCAGTAAATTATTCATTATATTTTTATCGTTTTATAAAATCTTGCTCAAGTTTTACCTATTTATAAAATCAATTTGCTCTTTAACAATTTCTGAGGTGATTCTTAGTACGGTGGCTATGTATTTGTAAATGATTTAAAACAATTTTTTCTTCTCTTTGAAAAATTAATTCTTTGTTATGTCTATCCACTCATATTGTTAGTTGACTTATTATTTACATTCTTTTTCTTGATCTAACAATATCTTTTTTAATTATCTAATCCCTTATATTCATAACTTATATTGTTTAATTGACTAAAGAAGTGTATCAATCAATCAATCAATCGTCGTTCTGACACATCGCAAACTGGCTACAGGTAGAAATTTTTCTAAAAGCAGAACAATTACACCTAATTTCATAGCTGAGGGAACTGAGAGTCTTATGGAGAAAAGATTTATCTTCGATCTCTCTCAGTTACCGGTTGCCAAATCATCAAGCTTTCGTTTGTTGGGAAGTGAGGGGGGAGGGTTTACTAATCACGGAAAACAAAAGAATGACAACGCTGTTGCTCAATAGTAAGCATGCAGTTCCCTCAGCAATGAAATCAGGTGTAAATAGTTACTAATTGAAGGTATTAAACAAGATATACATGTAAATTTTAATCAGTTTTGCTTGATTGGTTATATTAAATAATATCCTTTAAACATTTATGATCATGACACGCAACAGAAATATCTGTTGGCAACTCTGCTTGATGGATAGTAAACAGGTGTCAGCAAAAGGTACTATAGATGGTCAGATTCTCTGTCGGTACTGCCAGAGCATTCAATAGTACATACTATTCTAATTGCAATTACACTAAAGGCAACACCTAAACAATAGGAGTCAAACAACAGGCAAATAGAAAAAGGGTATTATTTTCGCGGACCCCACTATGACTCTAGTGCAGTTCCCTGGTTTGATCACCGAAGTACAGTATGAGAAGCGTGAGTACTTGAACCATCCAAAATATTGATTTCCATTAACTGAACTGTAATATGGAAAACAAGACAGCCATCCTTAAAATTAAACAGTTGCACACGACGTACACGGCGTCATGATAAACATTGGCTCAAAATAGATATAATGGAACTTGTGGAAGCTTACAAGTCTATAACTAAGACATTACAACTTTCTAAGGCGTAGGCTCATAATGTAAAGACTGTATCATAAGGACACAAAATAGTAGCTAGGACTTGACATACTAAGTCACTAAAGTTAGACTTGTCCTTCAGACTGCAGGACCCAATAAATAATGAATTAACTGAAACACTTCCATCTTGAAGTCAATAAAACTTTAAAAAATTACTTATCCCATTGACATAAAATTAAATTAACAAAAGACTTTAACAAAAAATATAAAAATATAAATCTAGATCCACATTGTCTAGGTTTTTTTTTAACAAAAACTAGACCCTAAGCCGTAAGGACTTAACGACGATTTTAGGATACTCAAGTACTCCAAGCAAGACGTCCTCGCCAGAGGTAACGGTGGATCTGATGGCCTAGACTCCATGGTCGTCGCTCTCCTTGGTTACTTGACGGTGCAGAAGTTCCTCCTTTGACGCTTAGTTGTAGTAGAACGGCTCTGTGGCGTAAATCCGGGAGGAGCTCTATATATAGTCCCAATTCGATACGAACGGAATAAAGTAAAGAGGGTGATAAAGTCAGAAATATAGACAGGGAGGAGGATGGACACAGGAGGGGGGAAAGGAAAATTAACAAGAGAAATCCACTTGCGTGGAAAGGGGGGGAACAAGTTTCCTTGGCTCGCTGCTAGAGTCTCTGATGTGCAGTTGGTCAGTGTGTCGATTGGAGTATACATTTCTTTACTCCATCAGATGTAGTTATGAAAGTGTGTGTGTGACGGCCATCATTGAATAATTTCTTCTTCTACCATGTGGCAAATAAATCGAAGCACATCTTGAAACGGTGAGTAGATACTATGGCATATTTTATTTAAATATCTCAGGTATGATTATATTATTTAGGATCAGCTAATATGTTTATGAGAATTTGTAATATAGATGTGCTTTACTATATTTTCTTGTCGACAGCATGGCAAGCGTATGTAAGTTTATCCGACATCATCCAATGTAAAAGGGTATGCGTTAAAGTATTTTATTCATAAATATAATAATATTAATCCTCTTCTTTGATATCTGCTACAGTATTTATCAAAAAGACAATATTTTCGAACAACCACGTGTTTGAATGTAGGGAGATATGTAATTTTATTTGACTGCATCTATTCAGATAAAATAAACTTTTGAGGTAGATTCAATTAAATATGTTAATATTGTTTCTTTCCTTTCATAAATTATTAAATATTGATATTTAATTGTAGCTGTCCAATCTGTCTGATTGACATGCTACAGTTCTACCAAGTACGTTCCTTGTAATACTAATTTCATATTTCTCCTTACTACAAATTAAAATGAATTTAACTAAAAATAATAGAATTTTACCTTAAATGTTAGTTCTACTCACCAAGGTTCATAAAAGGCATCGTGAAGTCAACAGCTTGCTCTCGATCATATGTGATAGTCAGGTCTGCTATCGCTACATCAGCTTTCTGTGGAGGAAAATATTGCGTATATAATTAAAATAAGTGATTCCAGGCTTACGATAAACTTGATGTTTAAGTAAAGTAGCGGTTTTCCTCTTGTTTTTATTTGGAAGCCACCATGATGCACTGAGCCTCACACTGTCGTGAAAATCACTAAACGTAAGGAATTGACCAAGGAAGAACTTTCACGCCGCGTCACGTTACGTGAAGTGCACCACATGGGCCTGCCAGTCAAACAATGTCAACACGACTATCTAGTATTTAATGTATTTGTTTATGACGTGCTGATATCATCTTAGGTCAAGCTCATTCTTCAGAGTCTCACGAAAATCCAAATGGTGTAGTCTCTTTCTTACACTTAATGTTAAGCTTCGGTGAGCTTTTATTTATAAATAATTGAAGCTTAGTTACCTTTGAGATTTTTTATCTAGTCCAAATACTTGGCTGTGTTTTACAGTGGTATGGTGTGGGCCAGGGTAGGGTAGGCAGAGCTTGTTTAAACTGTGCCTGTGATATGTTTCTGCTACCTTGGTCCCCATTTGACCAAATATATTAAGGATCGGCACTAAATACCTCATATGGGCATATATTCTGATTGATACCTGACAAATAAGTTATTTACTGAGTGAAGAGAACATATCACAGGCAAAGCTTAAACCAACTATGTGTACCAGGGCAACACTACTGGTGCTATTCTCAAGTTTATACGCAGCTTAAGTTGATCATAGTCCTGGCATGAACATCACCTTAATGATCATAAGGATGCCAAATAACGTGTTATTCAGAGAGTTTGGAATGTCTCATCTCTCATCTGTACCTGATCAAGGAGTTCCTTCATCATCCCATCCCATTCCTTAGTCTCCCTGTTTAGGGACCCGTATCGCCCGTCTGGGACTAGTTTGAAGGTGTAGTTGAACCCGAGGATACGTGAGATCTCGTGGATGAGATCAATGCCGTAACCTTCAAACTGTGCGTTACCGGTCAGTTTCTCGCTGGAATCCTTCAGCATACAGTACGGGGAGCTCTGTAATTGAAAAAAAAAAAAACTTTGCAGCATTTATCATTGAAAGCTACAACTTATGCCATTAAGTATTGCTCACTACGCTGCTCATTTAAGAAAAGGATTGCTCCTCCGTGATCCAAGGTAACTCCGCGATGTGTATTAGCGGAAGACAACCCTCTCCTATCTATCCATTCCCTTGACAAGGAGTTGCTTTGTCCAGATTGATCCTGATGCTTAGCTTGGGTAAAACGTGACCTTATCAGGAGCGAAATGAATTACTTGATCTCTTATTACGTTGTTTATATTATACACACACACACACACACACACACACACACACACACACACACAGGGTGTTCGGAAACTCATAGCCCAAATTACACATATAGCTTGTTTGAACCAAAAGTAATACAAAATCTCTCTACACTTAGATCCGGAAAGCTATGCTAATACCATTAAATTGTGCTCAACAGGTGCTCGGAATATATATATATATATATATGTATGTATGTGTGTGTGTTTGTTGTGTTAATTCTATGACACACTCGGTTATAGAAAGCTACACAATGAACTGATGAATTGTGATTATTATTACTAACACCGCGTCTTACTACCCGTTCGTGTTGTATTTATATACGCTAATGTGTAATGGTAGGGTGATTGTGAGATGAAATGGAGGACCTACAGTTTAACGTGGGACCCGAACCACGGTGGGAGCCTGGCATTCCCCACATTTAAAAGTTGTGATTAATACATGTCTTGTCAGAGATGACGGAAGAGTTTTGCAATTAGATAAATCAATGCTGGGACCGAAGATTGAATCCCGGCCCCCAGCAGACAAGTCCAATACCTTACCCCTAAACCACCAGCTCACTCAATGAATTGATCAAAATATCCGTTTTGATTTAACCTCACTTATTTTCTTAACTATTATTATTTTCCAATATAAATAAAAGACGATTAAAGTGGAACATTAAATAAAGTGATAGCAACTTGCACAAGCGGAGCTTCAGAAAACTTTAATTTACAACTTACCAAAATGGTTGTGACGACGAATGTCTTGTTCTGAAGACTTTCGACAATCTGTGTATAAGCCTCGCCGTATGTCCTGGTGAAGTTGACACCTTCTGTAGAGTTCCAGGTTCCTATTTTCTTCAGGCCATCTTTACTGAGTTCCACGATGTCCAGCATGAAGTTGCTACGGAAACCTTGGTTGTCGAACTTGATAACCCCCGTCAGCCCCTGCATCTCTACCTGTGAGGAAGTGATCAAGTCTAGTCTACAATATACGATACCACTAATCCCTTCCTTCACCTCTGTGAGAGTTACGCCTTAGACTATGATAACACGTTTAATTGGTAATGTAGTATTAGTAAGATAATAATAACTACAGTGTGCATGTGTATCAAGTATGATCGACGAGTTCAATCATGAGGACTACATTGGAAACTATAAATAAGGAGGAGGATGTTTATCATAAAATATGATGTCAGATTATTATGCAAACATAGCTAAAAATTATTACATTTTCATTGCAAATAGAAAATTAACTTTTAAAAAATTAGACTACTCTATTCTTTAAAAGAATATAAATATTTATAAACATATCTCTAAACTTACTCAAATAATTTTAAGACTTTTTAATATAGTAACAATATATAAACGTAAAGATTAATCCTCAAGTAGGTGGCGTCCTTAAGGCCCATCTCATCTCACGGATAACGCCTAAGTTGGTTAAATAAGTTATATAGGTCTACAGCTCATATCGGGCGTTGTATTGTAGTGGCTTTTGTGTATTAAACTTTAAAAAAAAATGAAATTGAGACCAGTGAAACAGTTTTACCATCTATTAAAAATAGATAAATTTAAAAATAAATATTTGAATTGGAAAATATTACTAAACTTTTCCCAACTTTTCGCTGTCATCAAATGAAAAATTCGGAAAACATACATTTGATGCGCTCTCTGATTTGAGCATAATCTTTGATCTCATTTCCCCAGCTAATAGCCCTGGAGGTGAATTCACCCAACTTTAACACCAGTAGGCTACTTCAGGTTAGCCAAATTTCAAGCAAATATTGTCCCCTAACACATTGATAAGGGATGTAAGACCCTAATACGTCACATTTATCCAAACAGGAGCTCAGCATATTATTCTTCATTACACTCGATTCTACCAAATCAGGGCAATAGAGCACCAACCAAACTTTATGTAACTAGTTGATCAGAAAATAATATCTAAACCAAAACTAACATAGCTTGTACTTTATATTGGTTTTTATAGGAATAACAATAGATCACTTTTTGATAATAAAATAAAATTTGACGTATTGGTGAATTAACTAGGAAATAGTACCACTCTTAAAAAGTTGTTTTATATCCACCATCTTGAAAAAACAATTACCTTAAATAATTATTTTTTTGCAATTATCTCATAAGCCGTTCATTATATCAAAGTGATTGTTATAATAAATCATAAAGGAGAAGGCAAATGTCTATAAAACATGTTCTTATATAGTTTTGTTCGTAATCCTTACTATTCTAGTACAATTAGCAATGAAATGTTTGGATTATGTTTATCATTCGTGGAGTTTCCCTTCACAGAACTTTTCTTACACGCTCAGATTACGTTAGCTTTGGAGTTGCTAGGTTTGGGGATTTGTTTCATATTTTATCATTATCCCCCGGTTATGAATGGGGGTGCCAAAAAGCGATGTTAATCCCCCCTTCTCCTCTTAGGCCCAACTTCCTTCCCCCGACCCAATCCCCATTTCCCACGTCCCAAACGAGGGAAGACCGTTCAACACCCCCATTTACTCACGATCTTCATGTAGTTGATGAGGCTGTACCCGTGAGGCCACGTGTCGACGGCGTCGCAGCTGAGAGGTTTGATATCGATGCGCTGACTGCTGTCAAGGTCATGCAGTGCCTTGGCGAACAGATGGACGGCGTCGTACATCAAGGCCGTCTCCGTCTGAACCAACATCTCATTACATCAACAATTGATCTAAGGAAGAACCTTCTTTGACATCCAGGAAAGTTCCTAGATCTACCTTCACGCCAAGTCATGTGATCCTCAGCTGACACTGTTGTCTATATATATTATAAATAGCTATTATACAATAACACTAATAATATAGTGTTTTTATATCCATGACTGTATCCAGCCGGTGGTCATATTTTATTCAAGCCATATATTTTCCACTACCGGCTGGCTAGACCTGTCGAAACTTCAAATACCTTATAATCTAACATAAGACTAGGACAGGCACAAAAACCAGTCCCCGCCCGTTAATTTAGCAATGGGAAAGTGTAAGCCCACATCACACCAATAATAATTTTGTTGGATATGTCAGGAATCTAACTCGGGACCCTTAGTTCAGTAGACAGACACACTACCGAATGAGCTAAGGTGACGGATACTAATAATATAGTAAAATTGTATTAATTCTGGGCTTAAAATAGTTGGCCTTTCATAAAAAATCCCTTTCTATAATACTGGAATTTTAATAGTGATCAAAAGACCCAAAATAATTTAATTTTAATCTTTGTAAGCTCAAAATGTATCTAATTAGTTTGTTTTTTACCACCCCGATATACTACCCTTTCGAGGTTACATATATATAAATTAGGCTAATGTAGTAGGGAGTGAGGAAGGTGTAGTGTAGAGGAAATATACCCGAATTTGCGTGAAAGTAGAATGTCAAACCATTTAAGAAAAACCCTTCCTTCAGTACACCAGACTAGGATTTGAGTCCCAACCTATTCTTCACAGACAAAATCAATCAAGATGAGCATGAATATTTAGTCCACACAGCCAGGAGTACTGGTTTCCACTGGTTAAACAAGGACTCATCTCAAAGAAATACACCAGTCTTGAATACAAAGAGACGATTGTAGAAACCATAATAAAACCTCCTCTCTAGTATCACCTCGTGTGGGTTTGAACCCCGACCTTCCAGTTTGTGTTCAAGCACAACTAGCCATACGCTATGATGAATAGAGTAAACAAGCTGATAGACTACTGGAGGCATTAGCAACTTGAAAGTGTATTGCCGTACTTACTAAATTACTCCACCTATCTCCATCTAGAGCTAGTTCTATCCAATCCTCATCATTACACCCTATTTATTTCAGATCCATTCTAATGTTATCCTCCTATCTGCGTCTAGGTCTGTCCAATGGTATATTCACATTGAGTGTGCCAGTCAATACCTTGACCACGGTTATAGTCTCTCCCATTCACACTGCTTGTCCTTACCACCAAAATCTGCGACATTTCCTTGTCCTCACAATGTCTTGTGATGAATGTAGAGTATGTGACTCATCACTATGTAGCCTCACCCACTCCCCACTTTCTTCATTCCTCTATGGATCAAATATCTAAGCTAACGTTTATACAAGTAGCTATACATAACTAGCAAGGATTTAGAAGATGGTGATGATATTTATGTTACGGGTATAGCAGCATCAAGTATCATATTCATAAATTTAAACATTACATCTGTGCATGGAAGTCGAGTCTGGTAACCTTGGCTTAGCGTGCCAATGCTCTAAAAATTGATCCATACAGGGGTCGTTTCACGCTTAGGGTAATTCTTTACTCATATTTTAATTTAAGAATAACTCTGAGCACGGAACGAGTCCTGGATAGTTCAGTAGTAAAGCATTGGTGCGCTATTCTGAGAGTCCCGTATCCGATTCCCGTGTACGAGTGTCATTTTTGTTTTTACGAATATGAAACTAATGGAGGATACAAATAAAGTATTTTTATTCTTGTTATATATTCAATACACCTCTTATTACTGGCCGCTATGTGTTTCCGAAACTTACACAAACCAAGCTAAGGTCCTCATTCGGTGTGTGCAGGAACTAAACGTGGCCTGATTCGCCAGTCATGGGGTCAAGGTTTGAATCCCAGCCATGTGTACACAAGCTGGTTTTTACTAAATGGTTTCTAAATCTTCCTCCATGAAAAGTGTGTAGATTTACTCCAAAATTACTTTATTCATATATAATGCCTAACTAAATTCGGATAACCTCTGGTCATGGTGTTGGTGGAGAATATGTAGTTTTATTTTATAGTACAACTATTTTTTTCGTTCTGTCTATCCAAAATTTAATACTAATTTATTTATTTACACATGATGAGTGTTTTGGGGTGTGGTTGTAGGGGGTGAATCCCCAACTATTAGCCTAAAAAGAGGGTTCTAACTCGTTTAGTGGAGATGGTCAAGCAAATTACACTTTTAGCCTTTTTGAGTTGGAGCAGAGTGACAAATGCTAACCACTACATTAGTCCTGAGAGAGTTCACAGCTGTTTTATGAACTGTTTGGACCTCCTGAGTAGCCTGCATTGGACTTTCAATCCATCTTTAATGTTCATCTATACTTCTATACCAAAATGGAGGGAGGGAGGAGCCATTTATTGATCTTAGAGATAAACTACTTTTAGGATACATGATATTTTCAAATTACAGTTCCTTTTTTCATAGGAAGACAGTCACAGAAGGCTAGAAAAGTTTCTATATCTAATTTAATATATTCATACGTCAATTACTTTTGCTTTTGGTGTATATTATAAAAAAAATACCTTAAAAATACAACTAGTACAGGAAATTATTATTATTATATTTCACAAAGAATATATTTAAATCTTCTAAAAGACTCTTCTTAATACAACATTTTCCATAACAATAAGTAAGTTACTAATAGACTAGAGCTATACAAATATTTTAAAAAAAAACATATTTAGTAAAAATATTTATTAACATTCATTATTTACAAAATTAATAAAATGTATGATATAATAAGCGTTTTATGAAGTAGATTTCAGAATGAACTTTGGTTTTAACATTATTTTCAACAAACCCAAGCAATAAATATTTTGAAATATTTTAAGTCATCTAACATTTATAACTCTTAGTTAAAACACAATGTATATAACAACTCATTTTAGGACACATATATTTAACAATAAATGTACAAAACTATGACCTACCTTGATGAAAGTTAGATTCTCCTTCTATCCCAGCAATTATTTATTGGCAGCATTCAGGAGACAGCATGTTAAATTATAACGACGTAAACAACAGTATTGGTATATCTATAATCAAATTAAAGTTAATTTATGGTTCAGCAAATTATAAAATTAATCTAGCTAATAGAAGTGAAATAATTTAGCAGTATTTCCTAAAACATTTGAAAGTCGTGTATCCCTTTTAGGATCATGGTCTAGTCAATTTATCCCTTCAAGCTCTTCATAAAAAACAAGGAAAGGCCAATTATCTTATAAAATTTAATGTATAAACTTTCTCCCAAAATTTTATTAAAACACGTTTTAGCACCACGCCTTACTATCTGTTCGAGTAATACTAATATGGACTAGATACACAAATGTGTTCCGTCTGGGTAAGGTTGAATTTAGAGGCAATATACATGCATGTGTGTGGATAAAACGTTGAAAATCACCTTCAATACAATTTAATGGGATTCAATCTTCCCAATCTACCCATAATCAGAAGTCTAATATATTGTGAGAGTGACACCTTAAAATATTTGACCATTGAAGTGGGTTCATGAAGCTATATTGGTGAGCTAAACAAAGCCGTGACAGGGAAATAAGTTTATAAAACCAGTAACGTCACGTTTGTTTTTGTTTTAAAACGTTTTACTCTTAAGACATAGTAAGAATTTAAAAATAAAAGTATGTTAACCTTGTTTTAATGCAAATTATATGGATTGAATAGTTAAAAGTTAATTGGCAATTATAAAAAGAATTATACAAAATTCTGACAGAAAATAAATTTAAAAAGATTTGCTGTTTGAACAAATTAAATGAAATTGAAATATGAATGGTGGAATAAAAAGGTTTGATTTAAATACTATTACAAATTAGAAATTTGTAATAAATGAACATTGGAGTGTCCTTGATTGGGAAATCTTTAAAAATTAAATCTCTTTTGAAGATATTTAAAATGCGTCTCTTCCATACATTTTTTTGAAATTTGAATGCCTCTATAAGTTACAGTTGAATATTTTTTATAAACTTTGTTTCCACTTTTACAAAAGAAAAGAAATGTACACAAAATACCACCTAACCGAACATTGAATGTTAGGCACATGATGAAATACTTGAATTTAAATTTTATTTGATTTACTATCCGACTCTCTCTATGTGCCAAAATCAATTTCAGTACAAAAATTGGAACTGTGAAACTTCCAAACACTTTGAAACTAAGGACAATATTGAATCGAACTAGTGATATAATAGTGACAAATGCTATTGTAACGACTTACATTGTAATAACACTCACCAACTGGGACAGCCCGCTCTCACAAGGTCAACACGCGGCACTAGCTCTACCAGCGACCTCCGCTCTCGCAAAATACAACAAACTGACTGAAGCCACGTCTACGCCGGCCCACAGCGAAGCTCGACCACGTGTTCGGCCAGCAAAGAAAATGGAAAGAAGAGTTCCGCTTCCGCTACGCGGAGCTTCTAGGTGCTTCGATATGCGTCTCGAACTTCCCCTTCCCCCTAGTTTGTAATGTTCTCCAACCTTCACTTCCTTCGATCTGCCCCCCCTTTCTGAGAGTTATGACTTTGTATAAATAATAGTGGTACCGGGATCTCACTTCACTTACTACCCTACCGGCTTGAGGACAAGAGGTGAGGACGGCGACTTGGTCTCTGGGAATATTATTATCTTACCAAAATTACTATTTCGGCATCATGGGGGGAATTCTTTCTAAATTACTATTTGGACTTTGTTACTAAATTATTTTGAATTGGAGTTTGAATATGCTACGCGCTTATCGCAGCTGGAAGTTAGACCGTCGCTTTCGCCACCACTTATATTCAGGGTC